>JMFS01085595.1:0-21372 GCA_000699545.1 Podiceps cristatus
GTACCTCAGCCTTCTCCTCATCTGCTGTTGCTGGCTTGCTGGTCTCACTCATCGCAGGGGTATGCTTTCTTTAACCATCCTTTTCCGGCTGATATACCTGTAGAAACCCTTCTGATTATTCTTTGCATCCCTGCATCTGTTCTTTGCAGAACAGAGTGATTACAGAGTTGGGGGTGGCCACTGGCCCATGCTGGTTTACAAAGCACATCCAGGAACTGTCTGGGAGACTATAAGTGACACTTTGGGTCATTCTAGCAGCTTAGCCATGTAGAGCCAAGTTCCTGTACTTGGGAACATTCCCTTGCACTGTTTAATTTATTCTTTTAAACATAGCCATAGTGATCTGTCAGAGTCATGAAGGAAGCATCCCGTGGTTAATCAGGGTTTATTAAGGTAAGCGATAGCTGGGGCTGTGGCTGCAGGCGCTGGACCTCAGCAGTCTCTGCTATTCACGCAGCACGTGCCCACCACTGCAGCCGACAGCCCTGCGCAGCCAGGCCAGCCAGCACCGGTCGGTGTGGGGCCTCTTGGGAGCTCCCTCGCAACCATGAAGGATGGAAACCTTCAAGAGAAGGAATGGGATGCATCTGTGAAGAAAAATATGTGTACCATGTGCACATAACTGAAGCGTAAGCCATCTTCACTCCTGAACCAGAAACTCTTGCTCTTGGCATTGGTTGCTTGACAAAAGTGTTAAATGCTCTTTCCCCCCATCCCTGGCCCCACTCCTTGGGTCTCTCAGTGCCCACGTGAGTAATAAATTCTTGCGTAAAATCAACACTGATCATCCTAACTGCCTTTCATTTTCAGCTTTGGAGAGAAAGATCTGTTTGGGCCTTTCAGGTCCTTTGCTAATTCCAGATGGACTCTGAAATCCTTTTTAACGCCATTTTAATTAATGACTGAAGTATTCTGAAATGACCAGGAAGACCATTTCTGTTTTGAATGTCATGTTTTGAATGACATAATATAGCAACAAATCTTTAGATATCACTTGATTTATTTGGAGCTGCTTGGTGCAAAACCACCACAGAATATTAAGACTATTAACTTGTAATTCAAATATACGTTTAAGCACTGACATTTTAAAACTTTGGTCCCAGTGTGCCAGTGAAGCCATTTACCTCATCCATGTCAAGAGACAACTTTGTGTTATAGTGCAAAGGCATCAGGACTGAACTGGGACTTCACCCTTACTTCATTGCTCTCGGCTGGACAGCTCTAGATTAATAGCAGGACCTAATGAGCCCTGAGCACATGCATGCTTGAGTTAAGAGCAAGACAGGGCATTCTGGCCCAGCTTTGACTGTTGCCACCAGCCTCCTGTCAGTGCTCTAAATCAGGGCAATATCACTTCATTATTGCTTTTAATGAATATTAATGCTCACTCAATCAGCTATATGAGCTGGGCTTAGCCGGCATACTGCAGAACTGTCAGATGTTCTGAACAGAAAAAGTAACATATATCTTTCTTATGTTTGCTGGAGAAAATAAAACTCTTATATTACTAGTTATTTGGATGTTATTTATAAGAAGAAAACATCTGTCAAGCAACAGAAGTTATTAACTACTTAGTTCATTTCTCTGCACGTCAACTGCAATCTTTTACTCTTTAGAGGATGTATACAGCTTATGGGTAAGTCTTATGGATCAGTGGGTTGACAAGTGTGATTTGACATAAGTTTGTAAATTCTTTAGAGTTAGATGATTTACATAAACTGAAGAGCATTTTTCAGGTTCATCAATTTTTTGGTCATATTCTGCAGATTCCAGATACTGACTAGACTGCCCATTGGGACCTACTCAGCTGCATATTAACAGCGATACCATGAACTTTGTACTTGCAAAAATCTCATAACATTTTGGAAGAGTATATAAAAATGAAAATAGGACTATATCTACTGTTTATGTGCTTACTGCATGGCAGCAACATGATCTCAGGCTTCAATGGATCTTGCCATTACACCTAGTGGTGCTTAACTATTGATGAACCTTGTAGTATGCATGGGATGGCATATGAGAACTACAGTAACTCGTTCAGAATTCATTCGGGGGAGGGTTAGCAGACAAATGTGCTTGCATAAAGCTTGTTTCCATAGGAAACTGAGTACTCCTTTCTCCTTTCCCCTGAACTATCCTAAAACTCTCCATTTCTGAAATATCTTTTGATGTAAATGTGCAGGGCAAACAAAAAATGTATGCTGAAAAAAGTGCAGTTGAATGAATTTGGCAATATGATTTATTTTATTCTGGTAGCATTACATTTTCCCAGAAGGAGACCCAGTGGGAAGGTCCCGTGAGTTGCAGAAGATTAACTGTTCCTTTTAGTTTTCTTGAATATAATTATTGGCAAATGTTTTGTTAAGGCTAAAGAAAACTAGATAAAATGTACATTTTTAAGATAGAAGTCCTATGACAAAGAGAAAGGGTATATCTAATATTAAATGTTATAATACCATATTTTTTAAAAAATATATGTTAAAATGTCTGAACATGCTCCTTTCATCATTCTTGAAAGTGAAGCATTCCATAAAGTAATGTCATCTATTACTACATTCACCAATATCTGCATACCTGAATCAATCACAGATGCTCAGGAAATCATTTAGAATGCATCTGTCTTTTTTTATTTTTAACAAAAGGCAGAAAGTTTTGTTCTGAAACTTGTTTGCATTAAAAAAAAAACCCATGTTTTGTCTTTCCAACTTTTTGTGGTTTTGACCTTTTGGGTTTTTAACTTTTTCCACAAGGAAATCACATTTGCAACTCAGTTAATATGAAATGAATAATCGTTCACACCACAGAAGCCCCATGTTCTTCTCTGATCTTTGACACACATGCAGTTGCAGAGAAAGCAAGTTGACATTACTTACAGTGGCAAAAACTATCATCTGAATCACATCTCTACAACCTCTTCCAAGTCCTTCAAGCTAGCAATTTTTTGGATATGTTTTTTTCTTCATCTAGTGTCTTGCCTCTGTGGCTGCACTGGCCTAAGTAATTTTAGTAATTTGTCATTTACATGATATATCACCTTTCTTTTGGACATGAGGATTGCATTGTGATTTCTAAACTATTTGTAATCACAAAGTTGTTTGTTTGTTTGTTTTTTTTTTTTTCTTTTCTTTTTGTTGTTGGATTATTCTTCTAAAGGCACAACAATTCTTACAAAAAGTACAAAATCTTCTTTTACTTTTAATTTCAGTGTTGCTTATCTGCATCACCCAAGATCAGTAGCTGAATTTTAAATACACATATATAGAGAGAGGGATGATGAATTACAAAGTTCACTTCTTATTATAAAACATATTTAAATGCAAAGATAGAGCCTGAAGTTACTAGCTAGGGAAATTACAGCACAGCTATAAGCTAATTCTCCTGTATACTAATTTATAGCTTTGGAAAATCATATAAGATACCAAGGAAATTAGTCACTTCTGACATTCAGAACAGATCTCTTTTTTGAAAGCTTCGTCATTCTGTATATATTGTTGTAGGCGTACAAGGTGTTTGAGAAGTAGCTTACAGGCAATAGGCCAACCTCTCCCAAGATAACCTAGGAGAAACTGTTACCTAATTGGTGGATGAAACCATTTCTTATTTATTAGTGTCATCTTCTATTACATGTTCTCAAACCTTCATGTCACTGTGTCATAAAGTGAACTGAATTAGTCCAAAAATAAAAGGATTTGCTCACTTCTTCAATTTAGTATTTTAATTTTAGATTAAAAGTAGTTTATTGATAAATAGCTCAAACATTTTCCTAACTTGAATTTTATCAAAATAAAAATATCTCAGAAATCTTTTTTTGATCAGTTATAACTGCACCTCCAATTAAAGGAGAAATTGGAAATTTTAAGTGGAGAAATCCACTTAAAAAGATATTGACAAAGATTATAGAGTACATAAAAGTCTGCCAAACCCTTTAACAAATATAAACTATGAGGAAATGGATTTATTTTCTTTAGAGAAAAGAATGTTCTTCACAGTTTACATGCCTGGAAAAAGTGGTTACAAAGGAAACAATGACAGATTATTTTCCATGTCTCCTGCTGCTAGAAGAAAACAGGAATTGGCTGTATTGGCAGCAAAGATATATCCTGGATATTAATACCTTTTCCCGTAGCTTTCCTGTGAAGCTATGGTAGAGCAGCTATCTAGAAAGGCTGTGGTATCCGTTTCATTAGATGTGTTTAACTTAAATATAAAGAACCCACAGCACAGTGCTAAGACTGGGGGAAGATTTTTAGCAGCAAAAATGCAAGGGGAGTGCGGAGCTATCAGCAAGAGCCCCTTGGGAGGAAAACAGCAGGTGAACTGACCAGCTAAACCCCATCCCACCGTGGGGCCTTTGTGATGGATGGACTTTAGGAGCCAGTTTGGGACTGGAGTCAGAAAGGAAAAATATTAGTGACAAAAACCAAAGCGAGTTGAGGAGAGAATGAGATGAGAAGTAGCATCCAAAAGTTGTGTGTCACCTTGAGCAAACCACGGCAGAATTTTACAAGCTAGTTAGGCAATGAACCAGCAAGTGGGACTCTAGTGGGATTTTCAGGAGCACTTAGACATAAAATATCTATTTTTTCAGCCAAAATTAGAGTCTGAGGTGCTTTAAAAATTTCGCTTGCACTATATGTGTCTATAGTGACAGTGATACCTTAAAAATGCAGCCTCTCAGCAGCCCACTTTTCTCTAAAATGGAAATAATAGCAATAACAACAGTAGTTGCTCCCTTGCAGGGTGCCTCTGAAGATAATTTTGTTAAAACAGGACTCTGGGATTCTTAGGTACTGTGTTACGAAAGCTATGAAAACAGCAAAAATGTCAGTCTCCTTGTTGGTGGTCAGGGTCAAGTGCGGGCCTCAAAGCTCAGCTCCACTCCTAGAAAGCCATGGAGGCAGATTAAGTAAATCAAAATGAAAAGGGCATTTCAGCAAGAAGACTCAATAGCCACAGCTACTGTTGACCCCAACATATTCAAAACTGAATCTAAGGTGCAGTTCCTGCTATGACCAGTGACTTCTGGTTTTTGCTCTGATCTAAAATTGGGATGGGATTTAAGCTTCAGAATAATGTGTCTGACTTGAGGCATTTACATGTAGGTGCCTGCACATGAGCTGCTGTGGAGTAGTAGTCAGTGGACACCTAACCAATACTTTCAGTGGAGCCTGGAAGTCTGTCCAGCTCATCCTAATAAGAAATCTGTGTAAATTTAGGCACCTACTGTCATTTGAGATGTCTCTGGGTTTCCAAAATGTCCACTAAGGGCTGGGAGAAATGCAGAAGGCTTATGGAAGATTGCATGCCCTGGCTGCCCTTGCAGCGTCGGAAGTGACACTTCAGCTATGTTTAGGCAACTGAATCTTGCCCTTGTCTTTGGTCAGACGAATACATCTGTAGTCTCTAGTGACTATGCTGGGAGCCTAAACATCTCTTGACATGAGGAAATCCCCTCACAGACAATGATTTCAAAGTTTGACATGAAAATCAGCTATGGTTTAGTAGAAGATACTACTACCCACTGCAAAATGGGACTGTCTTACGTAATTATATTTTGGTTAGATAATTACATCATGGTTTCAGCTATAACACTTACTAGGAATCCACAGCTGAGCACCATTTAGTAAAGGCATACCCTTTCTTCTCAGAAGACAGCTCTCTTAGCCCATGCAAGAACATTACTTGCAGTTTGGTTTGGCTTCTTTCCCTGTCTGTCAGGAGATAAAATGTCTAGCAACCCTTCTCTAGACTATAACTTTCCAATGTCCCTCTCATCAGTACAAGGTGGTGTGGTGCTTCTCCATTCCCTGCACATTATCAGCCAATCTCTAGCCTGAGGTCACAGTCCAAGTTAGGATGAAAAATTGAATGCGTTTACTGGTTGTTAAGAATTTACAAACCTGCAACCTTTATTGAGACTTCTGCTCTGCACAGAAGCAATTAAAATGCCAGATATTCCTGTATAGAATAAAACAATATACAATTTATGGCAAGTATTTATATATTCCCTTTTCCTCATCATTATTTTCTTTGCTGATATAATCTGATTGCCAGAGACAGGAAAGAGCAGAGACTTACTGAAATAACTGTCATAGAGCAACGTTTAGTGGGCAGCAGAGTACAGGTTTTGTATTCTTAGTCTTCTTCCTGACAGCAGTATCTGAATTGCCACTAAGTGTGTTCTTTTTAGTTCCCCAACTAGACATCTGTCAAAGGCAATCTGTACCATTTTGGTCCATTCCTGCAGAACTGCAGTGAAACATTTCAGTGCTTAACACACTGTCTCGCTCTGAACATCCCTTATTCCCTGTACTTTGGCCTCTTTTAGTTTCCATAAACATTCCCCTGAGGCGGCAGAAGCAGCAGTCAGCCAGCCTTGGATGTGTGTGCAACTATTAGAGGCCCTTCCCAGAAAGATGCTTGGGAAGATACCCTCTTGTTTGACCCTTTGGCCTTGCATTTATACTGCAGTGAATGCTGTAATTTGGGATACTTTATTAGTGATTCAGGGAGCACAGGTTTTAAATCTTTCCCTTTCTCTGTAGCTGTTTTTCTTAGCATTTTTCCGGGCCTAATGCAAGGCTGTTCTCAAATAGTCATATTTGTTCCTACTGGTAATGAAAGATGTACATGCCAAACTGACATACTTTGTGGCAGTTACTGGTTGATTAATTTGTTTGCTGTAGAACAAGATTATTTTGTTTACGCTGAACATGTGGTATCACTGTTTTCCCAAAGGAAAGGAAGGAGGAAAGGAATAGGAAGAAAAGAAGTGGCAGAAAATCAGATGGTGACACTTTCAGACTCATATAATTGTTGAAATGAGCAACTAACACTTGTTGTACAGGGAAGGCAGGGTGCCCAAAGGACCAGGGGATACATGGAGGTTTCATTCCTAGGGTCCGGGGGTGCAGAAGGTGATGGACAGGGGCGGTTATGCTGTGCCAAATACATTGGCAACTCCAGCAAGAGATACAGGACTGGGAGACTGGTGGCAGGCACAGCTTGTATACTGGAGGTTATGTGCATGGAGGGCTCTGGAGGTGTTTCTCCAAGTGCTGCCTGCCACATGGAAGAAGCTTGCTCTTGACAAAACACACCTGTGTGGAGCAGGACTGTCCTGTCATGGCTTGCCCCATGCATACATCCTAGCTCCACAGAAAGGCCCACAGAATCACAGGATGGATGAAGTTGGAAGGGACCTCTGGAGATCATCTAGTCCAACCCCCCCTGGCTCAAGCAAGATCATGTAGAACAAGTTGCACAGGATCACGTCCAAGTGGGTTTTGAACACCTCGAGAAGGAGACTCCACAGTCTCTCTGGGCAACCTGTTCGAGTGCTCTGTTACCCTCCAAATAAAGAAGTTTTTCCTCATACTCAGATGAAACTTCCTGTGTTTCAGTTTGTGCCTATTGCCCCTTGTCCTGTTGCTGGTCACCACTGAAAAGAGCCTCCATCCTCTTTACCCCCTCCCTTCAGCTATTTGTCTACATTGATAACATCCTCAGTCTTCTCTAGGCTGAACAGCCCCAGCTCCCTCAGCCTTTCCCCATAGCAGAGATGCTCCAGCCCCCTCAGCATCTTTGTCCCCTCCACTGGACGCTCTCCAGTAGTTCCATGCCTCTCTTGTACTGGGGAGTCCAGAATTGGACACAGTATGATAGATGTTTGGCCTTACCAGGGACAAGTAGAGGGGAAAGATAAACTCCCTGGACCTGCTGGCGACACTCTTCCTAATGTACCTCAGGATACCACCAGCCTTCTTAGCCACAAGGGCACATTGCTGGCTCATGGTTAACTTGTTGTCCACCAGGACTCCCAGGTCCTTCTTCGCAGAGCTGCTTTCCAGGAGGCCAACCCCTGACCTGTACTGGTGCCTGGGGTTGTTCCTTCCCAGGTGCAAGACCCTCAGTTGCCCGTGTGAACCTCATGAGGTTCCTCTCCACCCAACTCTCCAGCCTGTCCAGGTCTTGCTGAATGGCAGCGCTGGCCTTCTGGGGTACCAGCCACTCCTCCCGGTTTCATATCATGGGCAAACTTGCTGAGGGAACGCTGTGCCCCTTCATCCAGGTCATTGATGAATGAATTGAACAAGACTGGGCCCAGCCCTGACCCCTGGGGAACACCGCTGGCTACAGGCCCCCAGCTGGATTCTGCGCCACTGATCCCACCCCTCTGAGCTCGGCCATTCAGCCTGTTCTCAATCCACCTCACTCACTAACCCACACTTCCTGAGCCTACCTATGAGGATGTTATGGGAGACAGTGTCAAAAGCCTTGCTGAAGGCAAGGCAGACGACATCCACTGCTCTCCACTCATCTATCCAGCCAGTCATGCCAGCATACAGACTGACTGTTTAAGCATAATTTTCCCTTGATAAATCCATGATGACTACTCCTGATCGCTTTCTTTTCCTCCACGTGTTTAGAGATGACATCCAGGATGAGGTGTTCTATCACCTTACCAGGGACAGAGGTGAGGCTGACTGGCCTGTAGTTTCCTGGATCCTCTTTATTGCTATTTTGAAGACTGGACTGACATTGGCTTTCTTCCAGTCCTCAGGCACTTCTTCCTGCTCTCCATGACCTTTCAAAGATGATGGAGAGGGGTTTGGCACTCGTGGGTGCATCCCATTGGGGCCCATGGATTTGTGGATGTCAAGTTTGCCTAGATGATCTCTAACCTATCCTCCTCAACCAAATTAAAGTCTTCCTTCCTCCAGACTTTCTCTTTAGGGGAAAGTTTTCTCTCCTAAAGTACAGGGTTGTGATCCTGCTTATGGCCCTGCTTCCTGCTCTAAGGATCCTGAACTCTACCACCTCACGGTCACTGCAGCCAAGGCTGCCCCCAACCTTGCTGAAACTTTTGGCTAAAGATGCAGAGAAGGGCAGGTTTGAGGAGCAGAAGGCAGGAGCTATTTTAGCATGGGTTTCAAATACCTGTTAGCTCTCTGCTTAGCAAAGTCTTTTATGAAGTTAGTACTTAATAATACTTTAAAACTTAATAATACTTTAAAAAGTAATATTTTATTTTTAGGACAGCTTCTGTTTTTTTTACAGACTCTGAGACACAAATTTGTGTCAGAGGCAGGGCAGAATTACCCCCACACAATTAATACTCCATATATTGAGATGATGGGGGAAGGAAGAGTATGGTCAGGGATTTCAGAGCGAATAACAGTTTAAGAATGGAAGTATCATTGGATATTTAATGTCCCTGTGGAATAGGTAGCATCATAGCCTTCTCTAAAGGTCTCTACAGAGACTCCCACTCAAGAAAATTATGTTGCACTCAGTTTGTGTGAACTCTCATTCATCTGCACCTTTTCTTGAATTTAAATTCACCGAGCCCCTGATTCAGCACTACAATTACAGAGACCCTTTCCTCCTCCTATGCTCTGTCTGCAGGCCTTTCCAGAGATGTCTATTTTTTCTATCATGCTATCTTGTTGAATCTGCTTGATATAAAAGAGCAAAGATCATTTAAATAACAGAACTAGAGGATGATAAATGTGGGTTTTAAAACCTTCAGTCACTTTTCACAAGTGTCTGTGTGGGCTATGTCAACCTGTTCTATCTGTTCAGTGCATTCAAAGACACCTAGCTTGTACATACATGAATACTGATCCCACTTGTTTTGGAGAGGACAGGCTTAAATAAATTCCAGTCAAACGACCTGATTTGAAATTTGCTTCTAAGAGGAGAAAAGAATAGAGGTGATATTACTTAAAAATGTTGCTTCAGAGAATATTAGCAGAAAAAAAGAAAACCCGGGTGTGTATGATGCTGTAATGCTAACTATTGCTATCTTACAGCATGAAAGACTTGAATTGTCACGGACTCATCAGATCTAATGGCCAGGCTAATATTCTGCCTTCTTGAAAGCTTTAGCATTCTGCTTTGTGTAAGCTCCATCTTCTAGCTGATGAGATCAACTTTCAGTTAGTTACTTAAAGAAACACACAAAATGAAACCCAAAAGTGTCCATCAAGCCTGTAGATTCTGTTTGAGGAAAAAGCAATGGAAAATGAGGTACTGCAGCACAACATGCAAATATCTTTATAGAACTGTCTCCTGCATCTCCAAATTTTTGGCCATAACATTTGAAGTTCAAGAAAACAGTCTCCATTAAAGTGATTCATCTCACATAAAACGGTTGTGTTAAAGTTAGGTGTTCAGTCTAAGCTACGCATGTACCTTCACAAGGTAAGTTGGTATAATTGGGAAGCAGTGGATTGTTATCTGGAGTTTCTGAGCTCTATGCAGTAGCTTTAGAGAGAACCTGATGACTGGATTTCACTAGAGGTCTGAATTCAGGTAGCTAAGTTAGGCAGAAGGAATCCCATTCCAACACTCCCCATCTTGTTGCAACAGTGGAGACAAACTGGCATTTTAATGCTGGAAATATCTTTAGAATAAGTTTTAGGCTAAAGGCAGGGTCAAAAGGTCAGTCATTATCCTGTAGCTCTTAGCGTTAATTCCAAAGCCAGCAGATATTTCTAGACTGTAGATAACATTGTGTGACAATCAGTGATAAATTATGACAATTTAATAACAACTGCCTTAAATAGATGACTAAACCCAAAATATTCGTTAATGTATCAAATGAACTGCATCTGTCAAATATATGAGTAGGCCATCAATTAAACTTCTGCTCCAGTTCCAGCACTGCGAGAGAGTCTGTGAGTACCCCAAAGAAGACAGTGCAGTCCCTGATGTTGTTCCAGAAAGTATTGACCCATCTTACTGAAAACATTTTAAAAATAACTTCAGGATACATAGGAATAATAATCAAGTCTATTGCCTCAGCAGTAACAGTTAGGATAGTCTAGAGAGATTCAACATGATAAACCCTGAAGACTGGTTGGAAAGTTTAAATCATAAAGAATTTTCAGTGGAATAAATGAATATTTTTCTGTTAAAAGTGAAAAAGAAGTAATTTTGCCAGCCTGGTCTGTAATACATAATTTTTGTCTGTGGAGTAACACCAGGTCACCCACTATGCTAAGGTCTACTTGGATGATATTCAATCTTCACACTGAAATTTGACAAAGCTTTCTTTTTAAGGCTAAGGTCAAGTTCTAGTCTAATAACCTATGCTTTCTCTGTCAATATTTATGAACATGATTTAATTCCCTCAACTTTTTTTCCACTGATTAAAACTCTCCAAACTATCCATCTCCTATTCAAGTCAAAACCCTTAAAAAACAAAAAGCATGCCTGCAGTTATGATGTTGGCTCTTTAAAAATAACAAAGGAAGAGGCTAGAAGATTAATCTGGGGATAGGCATACTGTTTATGGTACATGAGGCATTCCATCTCCTAATGCAGAAATACTTGAAATGGTTTACCATTTGATTAGTACTTCAAAATGAGAAGAACTGTGGGGAAAGAAGAATCATGTGGAATTGCAGTCTCAGTCTTAAAATTTAATCTGCTTTGTTAACCCAGAGACTATTAAAACTGGTGTTGGCCTTACATTCACATGCTGAACATGTCTTGTTTAGTGACCTCTGCCACATCTCAGAACCCTGACCAATAGTTTTCAGGTATCATGAGTTCCAATAGACATGACAGCTTGTTGTAGAGCAACTACTACTTTTAAATCTTGCACAAATTTGGATTTGAACTGCATTATGTAGCATATTTTTTTCGTGAAGTTTTAGAAAGTGCGACTTTTAGAAGGCAGACAAATAGTATAGAGTTCTGACCTATCATTGTTTTCAATTAGGTTCAGTAAAAGATTCATGGGTGTTCAAAAGAAGACAAGATTTATGACAAAGGGTAACGAGATGACACAGAACATAGCATTTATAGTGTTAATTTTACTGGTGAAGCATTTCATAATCTGTGGTAAACAGGCTTAGTGAAGGAGAAACTGGACATCTAATGACTCTGCCTTCAATGAAGGGAGTAGAAATCAAAACCTAGGACGTTCTTGTTCTTCAAGGATATTTTAGAAAGTTATACAGTAACCTGCAGGGAAAGGGATGCAAACAATGAAAAAGATACCAGTGAAAAACCAGGAGATGGAGGATGATCTAAAATGCTAAATGAAACTCATGTATTTAAAGTAATGAGTATTTTATGATGAGAGATCTCACCATGGTCAATTTAACGGCTTTAAAATATTAAAATGCAGTGAGACCAGGGAAGGTAAAAGTATTTTAAATATAAATCTATTGATTATAAATCTAAGCACAGAGATATTGCACAGTCAGTTCAGAGGCAGACAGGACAGAGAACAACAACATAGTCCGAGGTCTTTAAAATGATTGGTTTTGATCAAAGCACTTAACCAAAAATACAGGAACTTAAGGGTTGTTTCAGTTGTTCAGATGATTCTTTTATGTAAATTAGGAAAAAATGCAAAATTCCTTTTCTTCTGAATTCACTGTGAATGAAACAAGAGACAGCATCTTAGTAAAGTGAGTACATTGCTACAGGATCCAGTCAAGACTAGTCCCAAATTCCCCAATCCCCACCCCCTGCCTTTTCTCAGAGTCAGTTTCTAGGCTTTTCAGATTGTGAATTTAATTTTTCTTGGTTCCTCTTTGATGGTTTCTTCTCCACTTTAGTCTGCAGGTTTATGCATAGAGACCTTTGCTGGTTTTGATTGAACCACACTGGCAAGCTTCAACCTCCTCTGCACAGACTAAAGCAAAGGAGTACTACGTTCATCAAGTTGAAATAGATTTTGCCAACCCATCGTGATACTCTAAGCTTGGTACATGACCAACTTTATTTTATTGGAGTGGCTTATTCCTACTTACCCCTAGGTGTTTGTTTTTGTTTGGTTTTGCTTTTGTTTTTGTTTTGTTTTTTGTTTGTTTGTGTTTCGCTCGGGTTTCTTTTGTGGTTTCTTTGGTTGTTTTTTTCCCCTTTTGCATCATTCTCAGTGCAAAAAATGAAAATGTGAAACTTTCTTGACTGATGGATGAATGATAGACTTCTCAAGGGCAAAGGGAAGCTTTCTATTTCGTTGTCAAACACCATGAACTTCCAGACCTACAATATAGTAAATCTAGGATATGGCAAGTAGAATTTAACTATATGCTTAGAGGCAAGCACGTGGCTGAATGCTTTGCTAAATCAAAGCTCAAGATATTTGTAGAGTAAAGCATGCTCTGCTTAAAGGAAAGGAATAGACTATTTGTATTCCAAATGTTTGTACAGTTTGAAAAGTGTTATTGCATTAGCCCTGTCAGCATGACTTACTTTGTTGGCTGGTCATCTCTGTATTGCTTTTGCTGCTGTTTCCAGTCTGTTTGTGCTCTACAAGAACTTGCTTACAAAGTAAATCTTACAGTAATTTTACACCATTGTAAGGTTCTGCTCACTTGCTTTAGTTCCAAGCAATTTCTAAGTAATTATCAGGCTTCTTATTTTCTTATCTGATTAATGTCCATTTGGCCCATCCAGCATCCTATTGACTCTTAGTGCTGAAGTGACAAAAAATAGCAGTGGTTGACCATAATACGTGAAAACTGTAATAACAAAGGGTGAAATTCACCTCTGTGCTGCAAGCCTTGGTCCAGCAATTATAGTTTTACTGTAAGCAATACCATGAACCCTTTGGCTCTGTCAGTAAAGTTGGGCAGACATGCCTCATTGCGTTTCTATTGGCTCTGGTAACTAGCTTTGCAACCTGTCACCATTCCAACTGTCTGTGAGGATGAGACCTGAGCATGCCCATACCTTAGTGTGTCCTAATTTGTTTTGGAAGGAAATCTGGATGTATGGGCTGGGAGAAAATGATGGACTTCTCTAGTAAGTCTCTTGTTCTGTATAGCTAAGGTCCATGGCCATCTTACAAAGAGCGCTTGTCCAGTGGTGCAGATGTGCTGACGGAAACCAGCAGAAGTCATACAGCTGTCTTCAGTGGGAATATTAGCTAAAATTGTATTGACATTTGGCACCTGCACAGAAAAGTCTTAGCACGTCGAAGGTATTCTGTCCATTGTTGCTCCTGCAGGCTGTTCAGGAGTTGATAGCTGTGAGAACACAATAAGCTTCTGTGAAAGATCGATGAGCTAGTGCCACTCATGCTGGCTTGGCGGCACAGGGTGTGAGACAAACAGGGAGGCTCGCAGAGCACTGAAGGCACGTCAGTGCTGTGCCTGGGCGAGTGGCACTGGCTACATGGGTGCAGCACAGGCTGAACCAGCCGTTCTGCTCAGGTTCTGGAGATGCTACTGTCTCCGGTGTCTCTGTATGGGTTAGAGAGCTCCATAACTGAAGTGACTAGATCAGGCACAGCTAGCAGTGCAGTTGTGGGTGTACTGAAACCAGATCAGGGCATAACGTCCGTCTTATCTTCTCTGAGCTCCTGCAGTTTAATTAATGCCAGGCTGGTCCAAGCTGGCTCAGACAGATCTGGCTCTATAAGCTGTAGTCATGGCACCATATACTTACTAGTGTGCCTAGGCTTGAAGACCTAGAATAATGCCCTGATACTATCAAAATCAAAGAAATACTGCCATTAACTTCTTTGTGTATTCTTAACCACAAAACTTCATAGTTTCATCCCTATTGATGCTAATGGTTTTTCCAGATTGCAAAGGAAACAAAACCATAAGAGAAACTGCTTGTTTGCAGCACTAAGTTAAATTGTCTGTACTATTTATTTCTCCAGTACTGATTTTACTGGTGTTCTTTGAATTATGCCAGTCATTTGTAATGTCTTATTGGAATACAGTTAGGACTTCTAAGGAATTAACTTAGAAGTATTTATTTGTTTTCTTTCCCTTTAGAATTTTTCCAATAAAAGAAGCAGCTAACCAAATTCATTACCTGATTCTTCAATAACTAATGTAATCTTTGCCACAAGAGGGAGAATTTTGTTTTATCAGGATTTCAGCTTATAAGCATATAAATTGTTTAGTTATATTTTTGCCCCCCCCCAAAAAAAGCCCCTCACAACAACAGAGCTTTAAATAGTTGAAATACTGTTTCATTTTTATGAAAAACAAATGCCCCAGGCACCAGTCTTATATATCTGTCTTGTATATCTGATATGTATACATATACTGAAACCAGTAAATATGAAGCTTGTTCACACAGGTTGCTGGTTAGACAACCTGTCCTTGCAAGATGGTTCCTTTTGAAAGCTGAGTATTTGTCTTGAAATAAAAATCATAGGGTAAATACGACTTTTAGACTTTTTCAGGGAATATCAAATTAAATTGGAAATGTAAATTCTGTACATGCGGAGCCAACATCTTACTTGACTACAGGAAGGCTGGAAATGAATGAAGTCTCTGTTTATGGTTTCCCTGGTGGTCTGACTTTGTTACCTTGTTAACAGTGTTTTATCTTTTAAAAGCAGAACAAAGAAGTAAAAATTCCTGTTCCAAACATGGAGCAACAGAGACTTCATCATTCACATCACTCTGCAATAACAGCAGTGTAAGTCAGCAGCTGCAAGCATAGACTCAAAGTCAAAGTGAGTGGTAAACCCAGGACCTATGAATCACAGCTCTCGACTTTTTCAACTTGAGCTTTAACAACTTGCTCCTTCTCTTTTAAAGCACCTTCTGTACGTGACTGCTTTGTGGGATCAACTATTTCTCTTTATCCTTTGAATAACCATTTCTTTCCTCATGGAAAATTTTCCGTTTGAAAGAAGAATATATAATAGCATCCAGACAACTCGATCTTTTATCTTTTTTTTTTTTTTTTTTTCCCTTTTTTGATCAAACACTAGCTGAAGACAGCCTACAATGCAAATACTTGAAGTCTTGTTTCCATCTTTGCAGTCAGAACATTCTTAAAAACAGTTCCAGCTTTAGGGAAACAAGCTCATTTCTGTTTATGTTTTAGCTTGACTCTCAAATGAAAGATAAACAAAGTAATAGCTTGCTTAGGAAGACATTGAAACCCATGTATTAAGCAGTAATGTTCATATTCCACAAGATAATTTCCATTCTCATAGCTAAGATAAATATTTTCTCATGTCAACTTTGATAAGAATAGCAGATAAAATGCCAACAAACTCAGAAGTATTTTGTAATCAAATACCAAACTCAAGTAATTTAATAATCCAATTGCAAATGAAACCATGTTTGAAGCAACTATTTCGCTCCAGGCTCTGCAACTGCACTGGCGTTTGTGCATTTATTGCAACATAAAAGAAAGGCTGTTGGGAATCAGATTCTTGCTCCATTTTGTTGCCCACACCAGAATTCAGGCACTCTCCTGTCAATGGTGGTGCTTAGAAGTTTACAGATATGATACCAGTTTTGGGGGACTCGGCTAAAGAAGGGACTTTAGCACTGCAGGGCTAAGCCTACTCTTGTCAGACAGTGCTGGAGCTGCCCACATGGCCATGTACTTACAGCCTGGTGAGGAAGGTGGGGAGTGCAGGGGAAACGAGACTGCCCCAGTGCACCGAAGAGCCCCGTTCCTGCTCCCCGCTCTGTTCTGCTGAAGGGAGCTGTTATTACAGCTGGCTCTTAGCTTTTTCCTACATCAGTTTCCCATATCTTTTTGCAAAATACACATTTTCTGCCAGCAAATCAACTTTTTTTTTTTTTTTTTTTTTTTTTTTTTTCCCCAGGACAGATTCATCTTTCATTGAGTAAGTCAGAAGTGGCCACCCTCTAGCTGTTTCACTTTTAATCAGCACCGTCATTTAGATAGACGTTGTCTTTCTTCCCTTCTGTCCTGATGATGGGGAGCAAGGCAATTGCTACTACATAACACTCAGGCAGCTTGTGAGCAGCTACTTCCAGGCCACCCAGGTCTGTGCTCAGGGCAATAAGACAGTCGGCAGAAGAGGGAACACATTTTGCCTGCAGACAGACAGGTGCCACTGCCAGCCAGGTCACTGGGAATCGCCTCTTCTTTATTCTGCACTGAATCAATTCAGCTTATTTTGTGTTTTAGCTAGATTCCTGTCTCCAGTGTCCCCCAGGTGCCTGAACTGCAGGTGTCTGTAGGCTCTGAAATGCAGTGTATTTTTAACAGATGTCCTATGTGTCCAGCACAATGCTTCCAGTAATTTCCTGAGCTAATTCTGAAGCAAGGTGGAGGGAGAAATGTCTAAGATCCTACAGTTCCATACTGCACTTTTTTTGTTTGTCAAGTTACTGATCCCCAGCGCTTTGCAGAGAGACCTGCAAGTGCCACAGTACTCTCTGTAATTGCCTCCAGAAAGAGATGGACTCAATTTTGAGCTTCTGTTCTTCTGTATCTCGTGCACATTTCAGAAGAATAAGCCTTAGTTTGATTGAATAATGCCTACTGAATCACAAGATTTTTCTTATTGCTAGAAGAATATACCTCATACATATTCCTCTTTTTTGACAATTGTCTTCTTGCAGTTTCTCTTTACTGTATTTTAATTGACTGGTAAATGTGAATATTGCAAACCCATAGCAATGGATTAGTATTCCCCTCGTGACAATACATTTTAAAATAAAGTTACTGCGGCAAACTGGAGAAAATCCAGCAAAACATTTGACTAGTTTTTCCTGTCCTTCAAGAAGCAAAGACTGAACTGTCAGTGAATCATTGTTTCTATTCTAATAGCTTCTGGTATATAGAAACTTCTTTTTAGCATCACATGTCCCAAATATACGTTTTAGGAATAACTTTTTTATTTATTAATTTTATTTTTTTCAATGCATACCCTAAAATATGTACTTTTAGTCTAAAATTTTAAGTCATAATTATCACAAGCTTAAAAAAAAACCACCTAGCTCCTTTGAAGTAGAAAATGTATCTTGAAATTATCCATTTATTTCTAGATCAGGAAAACATTAGACTTGCTGAGCTGAGCATCATGCAACAAGATTTACTGGATGTTAATTTAAAATCAGAAGTTGAGATCACAAAGCAAGACTTTCTAAATATTCATTATGGACTTCTAAATTGCACTCTTTAAATTCCATCAAGGTTACACAGTTTATTAAATATTCATAAAACAGAATACCGAAAAAAATCTAATTGCAAATAAGTGCAATTGATGTAGACTGCATTATTTATGATTCCATTTGTTAAACCAAGACAACAGAAATTGATGAAAGACATTAAGTGGACCAAAATTTAAGGTAAATTTAGCACAGAATATATTTTTTTTCTCTGTGTTTTCTGATGGATAGAACTTCTTGGCCTTTATAATAAGTGTCAAAAAGACTGATTATTTCTCTGTCATAATCTTAATGAATTCATCACTACAATATGATAGACTAATTTTATTATTAAATTTTAGGTGTCACTAGAAAAAAACAAAAACAAAAACAAAAACAAACCACAACTGTATTTAGGGGGAAGTTCCCAATATCAGACAACAAAGAACGTACTACATTGACAAGCAGAGCCTGAGCAGCTGTATTTCAAAATTATGCCACTACTCTACATGGTGAAAAAAGAAGGAACCTCCTCCTTGATGAGGACCAGAACTGCAAATAGACACGAGAAACCTCAAACTAATGGCAGCTTAAAGCCTTCTGGTAATAATAATGCAGGGAAAAACTACTTAATTCATGTGGTTAAACCAAATCATGATCAAAATCGTTTATTAACAACACATAATCAGCAACCAGTGAACTGTAGATTTAGGATTAATATCAACAATTCAACAGAAAAATGACAACTCTAGACACAAAATTTTAATAAACATCTACAGATTTTGAAATTTCCTGCTATAACTAATTAAAAAAAGAATTTAATCACACGCACACGTCCTCCCACAGGCTGCATGGGTTTCACCTCTCTGGGGGTGGCAACCCCCCTCCCGTGGGAGATGCAGGTGCTCCAGTGCTATGGGAGCTCGCGTCGCTCCCTGCCTGCCTTGATGATCACATGAGGGAGAAATTCCCACGAGATGGCACCTGGTCACCATCCCCGAGGTTGCACACTCACAGTTGTGGGTCCCTGCTCACCGCCCCTGCTGTCCATCCCTGTTTGGGTGTGACTCCCTGCAGTGTCCCAGGGAAGGATGCTCAGGGTGGCCTGGGTGGGCTGGTGATGCCATGGGGTGGCCTCTGGCAGCAGCAAGATGGGTGCTGGCTGTTGAGCTGTGCTTGCATTGCTTTCTGTCCCCCGTCCCCCCATTCCTTCCTGCTGTTACAGGTTTTCATGCCTTTGTCCTCCTTTTAAAGCTGACTCCTTTGTTTATAAATCTCTGCAATTCCCCAGCTGCAGTTCAATGGGCTGATGGTGCCTTCCTCCTGATGATTAGTTTTGGGCAATGCCTTCTCAGGCAGTTTTGAGTGCTCCGTTCACACCTCACTCCTCTGTCCCAAAAGCTGTGTTACACAGGCCATTTTGGATTAGGTTGGACTATGTGGCCTGTCCTGAAAAACATGGTGAAAAAATAATTAGGTGGCCACATGACACCTGAAATCAATCTGTGAGGTACACCCGCTTCTCCTTCTACTGGCTGTATATTCCCACACTTCCATTACTGGAAGTGTTGTAAAGCCAACAGCACAGTGAGCCGTAACCATTGACATGATGAGCCCAGACAATGTAAAGAGGCTTGGCTTCCTCTACTGCCAACAAAAAGACAGAGATATCTCCAGAGGGCACTGCCTCTTATCTTGGTCCCTTAATATTGGTAGGGTGAATTACACTCTGAAGGTGTCTTTCTATGTCTTAAGATCATGGAGAAAGTTCAGAGGAATTGCTAAGACTTGTAAATGTCTAATTTTTAGATGATTTGAGTTAGGTGAGATGGACCCTGATCTTCGTCTAGGTGGACTAAATGTGGCATAAAGTAAGGAGAAATAAATTTAGGACAAATCGGTGCATACACATCTGATCAAGCAAATGCTGCTGCAAAAATAGCAATTATAGATGAAAAATCTATTTGTATTTATCTTTTGATATGATTTACATCACTAGCTGCATTTGTAATATAAGCTCATAGTTTTCACTATCTGAATAGCTCCATTTCTTTTCACACTATGTTAAAAGATTTAATTGGAGAGGTAGGGGACGTAAATAAGATGATAATTATATGTTTGCATTCCAACTTTTATGTTCATAGCTAAATATCTAAATGCAGCATTTTTGTTAGGAGACTATAGGGGGTAAGAGCTGGTGGGTAGAGATAAGGAAGGTGAAGGAAACCCCTTTTTCCCTCAGAAGGTGCCAAATTTCTGCTGCTGCACTGAGCACAGAATGGTCATGAACAACCTGAAGTCAGTATGAGTTATCCTGTTGACTACAAGGAGTCCAAGATTTCACCAGAATCCTTGTGTTTGGAGCATTTCTCCTCTTGACCTCCCACTGACCTCACAGGGGTGGGATTCAGTTCCTTATTAAAGCTCTGCACATAAACAGGAAGATTCTCGATTGTTTCAGAAAACTCTGTCATTCATAGTCCCATTGGGTGATTAAATACCCATTCCCTTGCCCTCTGAAAATTTTCTTTCACATTTATCCTAGGCTAGCTCGGTTTCCTGAATGGTATACAGGACATCTGAGACACAACTACCTATCTATTGCTAGACTAAGACTAAAAGTTCCAGTTTCCTATTCCAGCCAAGAGTGTGTAAGTCTGTAATTAAAATGAATTGCACAATATTTTTTCTTCTATAGTTACCCTTGAATTCCCATGACTGAAAAGTTTAAAAGTTTCTAATTAAGAAAGATAATATACTCACTGAGACTAATGAGGAGTGCTGCTAAGGGCTGCTACAGAGATAGAACTTGAACTGAAACTCTGAACGAATATTAATTTGTCCTATGATATGCCGATTGAACATTTATATCATGCAGTTTTTTATTGACTGGTGGAATTAATAAAGAAACTGTTGAGATTATCATATGAGTTTGGCGTCTGCTGCATGTTCTCACACTGCATGGTAGGTTCAGGACAGAGTACTCCATTTAATACTGGGTGTCGTAAGACATAGGCTGACCTTTGCTTTTCACATATGCTAATGAATACAGCCAAGACATGACCAGAGATTAATTACAATGAGGCTACTCTGTCTCCCTGTAAGTGGGAAGGGTTTGGGCTGCAAGGTTAAAAAGGGAACTGAAGGGACACTGCATTGTCTGTTGCACGTCTAGAAGGGACAGTACGGGAAAGACTGCAGGGTATGTAAAGGCTGGGGAATATTTTAGCAGTAAAAGTGCCTCTGTGGTGGGTTGACCCTGGCTGGATGCCAGGTGCCCACCCCGGCTGGACGCCAGGTGCCCACCAGAGCCGCTCTGTCACCCCCCTCCTCAGCTGGGCAGGGGAGAGAAAATACAAGGAAAGGCTGGTGGGTCGAGGTAAGGGCAGGAGATCACTCAGCAGTTACCGTCATGGGCAAAACAGGCTCGACTTGGGGAAATTAGTTTAACCATTACCAATCAAATCAGCGTAGGGTAATGAGAAACAAAAACAAATCTTAAAAACACCTTCCCCCCCCC
>JMFS01085596.1:0-22212 GCA_000699545.1 Podiceps cristatus
TAATATATTTTTATCTTTTTCTTTTCTGTCCCAGCGAACTGGTTTTATCTCAACGTATGAGTTTGTCTCTCTCTGATTCTCTTCCTCACCACACCGGGGAGGGGGGCAGTAAGTAAGCAGCTATGTAGTTTTCAGTCACCATTTGGGGTTAAACCATAACACCAGTGAAATACCTCAAAGGAATTAAGAGGTGATCCTCTAAGAAGGTGACAGAGCTGACAGCTCAGCTGATGTGCTTCTACACCAACACACACAGCGTGGGCAACAAACAGGAATTGGAAGCCACCAGGCTGCTAGAAAGCTTCAACCTAGTTACCATTACTGAAACTTGGTGGGGTGAATTCCATGACTGGACTGTGGCTATTGATGGCTACAGGCTGTTCAGAAGGGACAGGGGAGGAAGGAGGGGGAGAAGCGTTGCTGTCTACATCAAGAAATGGCTGGGGGGTGAGGAGTTTTCTCAGAAGAATAGCCACAAACAGGTTGAAAGCTTATGGGTAAGAATCAGAGACAGAGGCAACAAAGGGAACCTTCTAGTTGGTATCTTACTACAGGCTACCCAATCAAGGGGAGCCTATTGACAAAAACTTCTTACTCCAACTACAGGAGGCATCATGCTCACAGGGTCTAGTCCTGCTGGGGAATTTCAACCACACCAACAACTGCTGGAAAAGTAGCCCAGTGAGCTATAGGCAATCCACCAGACTCCTGGAATGCATTGAGGATAACTTCTTAAACCAGGTAATAGGCAGCCCTACCAGATGGGATGTGATACTGGACCTCTTGGTCACCAACGCAAGTGAGCTAATTGGTGACATCAAGATTGGAGGCCACCTGGGCTGCAGTGAGCACACATTGGTGGTGTTCACAGTCCTGAGGGATATGGCTCAGGCAAAGAGTAAAACTGCCCTTAGGGACAAGGGAGCAGAACAGAGCTGTCAAATCTTTAAGCACACTTTCCACAGAGCACAAGAATTCTCAGTCCCCATGTGTAGGAAATTGGGAAAGGAAGGCAAAAGACCAGCTCTGCTGAGCTGAGACCTGCTGGTCAAACTCAAGAGCAAGAAGGAAATACACAGGCAGTGGAAGCAGGGAAAGGTATCCTCAGAAGAGCATGGGGATGTTGCCTGGTTGTGTAAGGATGGGGTCAGGAAGGCCAAGGTACGGATGGAGCTGAACTTGGCAAGGGATGCAAAGAATAACAAGAAGGGCTTCTACAGGCATGTCAGCCAGAAAAGGAGGGTCAAAGAAAGCATATATCACTTGATGAGCAAAATTGGCAAACTGGTAACAATGGCGAAAGAGAAGGCTGAGGTACTCAGTGACTTTTTTGCCTCAGTCTTCACTGGCAGTATCTCTTCCCACACCACTTGAGTGGATGCAGTGCAAGACAGGGACTGAGGGAGCAAACTCCTTCCCACTGTAAGAGAAGATCAGGTTCGTGACCACCTGAGGAACTTGAACATACATAAATCTATGGGACCTGACAAGATACATCCCAGCATCCTGGGAGAATTGGCTGATGTAGTTGCCAAGCCACTCTCCATGATATTTGAAAAGTCATGGCAGTCAGGTGAAGTCCCTGGAGAATGGAACAAGGAAAACATTGCCCCCATTTTTAAAAAGGTCCCTTGGAACTACCCCCTTGTCAGCCTCACCTCTGTGCCTGGTAAGATCATGGAACATATCCTCCTAGAATCTATGCTAAGGCACATGGAGGTCAGGGAGGTAATTCCAGCACGGCTTCACTAAGAGCAAGTCCTGCCTGACCAACCTAGTGGCTTTCTGTGATGGAGAGACTACATCAGTGGACAAAGAAAGAACAACAGATGTCGTCTACCTGGATTTCTGTAAAGCCTTTGACACAGTCCCCCACAACACCCTTCTCTGTAAATTGGAGAGATATGGATTTGATTGGTGGATTGTTCGGTGGATCAGCACGGCTTCACTAAGAGCAAGTCCTGCCTGACCAACCTAGTGGCTTTCTGTGATGGAGAGACTACATCAGTGGACAAAGAAAGAACAACAGATGTCGTCTACCTGGATTTCTGTAAAGCCTTTGACACAGTCCCCCACAACACCCTTCTCTGTAAATTGGAGAGATATGGATTTGATTGGTGGATTGTTCGGTGGATGAGAAATTGGTTGGATAGTTGCATCCAGAGGGGAGTGGTCAACAGCTCAGTGTCCAGATAAAGATCAGTGACAAGTGGTGTCCCTCAAGGGCCCATATCAGGACCAGTATCATTTAATATATTCATCAATGACATCATAGACAGTGGGATCAAGTGTATCCTTGACATAGACAGTGGGATCAAGTTTGCAGATACACCAAGCTGAGTGGTGCAGTGGACACACCTGAGGGATACGATGTCATCCAGAGGAATGTGGAGAAGGTTGAAAAGTGGGCCTGTGTGAACTTCATGAGGTTCAACAAGGAGAAGTGAAGGGTCCTGTACCTGATTTGGGGCAACCCCTAATGTGAATACAGACTGGAGGATAAAGGGATTAAGAGCAGTCCTGCTGAGAAGGACTTAAGGGTACTGGTGGAGAAAAAACTAGACAGGTGTCAACAATGTGGGCTCACAGCCCAGAAAACCAACTGTATACTGGCCTGCATCAAAAGAAGCGTGGCCAGCAGGTCAAGGGAGGTGATTCTGCCCCTCTACTCTTCTCTTGTGAGACCCCACCTGGAGTGCTGCATCCAGCTCTGGGGCCCCCAAGAAAATGAGGACATGGACCTGTTGGAGTGAATCCAGAGGAGGGGCACAAAAATGATCAGGGGGCTGGAGCACCTCTCCTATGAGGACAGGCTGAGAGAGGAAGGGTTGTTCAGCCTGGAGAAGGCTCTGGGGAGACCTTACTGTGGCTTTTCAGTACTTAAAGGGGGCTTGTAATAAATATAGGAAAACGTTTTAGCAGGGGCTGTTGTGATAGGACAAGGGGTAACTTTTTACGATAAGGGTGTTAGAACACTGGAACTGGTACCCAGAGTGGTCATAGATGTCAGATCCCTAGAAACTCTCAAGGTCAGGTTGGACAGGGCTCTGAGCAACCTGATCTAGTTAAAGATGTCCCTGCTTATTGCAGTGGTTTTAGATTAGATGAATTTTAAAGATTCCTTCCAACCCAAACTATTTTATGATTATATGATTAATTGGTGATGTTCAGCCTACAGAAAAGAAAGCTCCAGGAAGCCCGGTTGCAGTCTTTCAATGTATAAAAGGGCCTTGTAAGAAAGACAGAGAGAGACTTTTTAAAAGGGCATGCAGTGACAGGACAAAGGGCAAGAGTTTTAAACTGAAAGAGAGTAGATTCAGACTAAATATAAGGAAAAAGGTAATTATTATGGAAGATGGTGAGACATTGGAACAGGTTGCCCAGAGAACTTAAGGATGCCTCAAAGTGTTCAAGGTCAGGTAGGCTGGGGCTTTGAGAAACCTGATCTAGTGAAAGCTGTCCCTGTCCATGGCAGTGGAGTTGAATTACATGATCTTTAAAGCTTCCTTCAACCCAAACCATTCTATGGTTCTATCATTCTATGATACAGTAGTAACTGCTCTTGTTCTTAACCTGTTACATGCTTCCTCCTCTTTCTCATTCTTTCATATTTCTGCCAGCTTTTATGGTTTTTAACCTGTGTTCATCCTCTAACAGGCTTTTGAACAATGCCCTTAATTACATGCTTTAACTTATTCAGCCCTGAATTGGTTAGGTAGTTAGACTAGATGATATTCGTAGGTCTGTTCCAACTGAAATTATTCTATTCTATTCTATTCTATTCTATTCTATTCTATTCTATTCTATTCTATTCTATTCTATTCTATTCCTTCCTAATTTATCAAATTCCTATCCTTGTGGCAAGCATTTCTTTACCTATGCTTCCCTCTCTTCCTCCTTATTCTTCTTTTACTTAGCACTTTACTGCAATGGATGTAAAAATACTGAACAGTGAAGACTATTGTTCCAAAACAGAACCTTCACTTTTATGTGAATGTGCAATTTTTACTTTGTCAGAAACCTGGGACAATTGCTTCCAAACAGCTTTTTCTCAAATATGCCTCAGTAGGCTTTTTCAATGTTTTAGTTCATTCATCTCTTGGTCAGAGATTCCACACTTCTAGGATATCTCTACTTTTGTATATTTTTCCACATAGAATAACCTCAGCTTGGGCATATTGAAAATATATCCTCTCTCTAACTTAACTAATTTTAAATCTTTCTGGTGTATAACTCTCACTTTCATATTCTTTTCCAAAACATTATGACAGTGTGATTTTATGTTTTACATACTCACAGCTTTCAAAATGCATCTGTTTCTCTCCCACCTCTATGAAAGAAAAGAAAAAGTTAAAAACAGGACAAGGCCCTAAGTCATACGTAAATGTCATGGTTTAACCTGACAGGCAGCTAAACACAACACAGCCATTTTCTCTCTCTCTCCCCGCCCCCCCCTCCCCAGCAGGATGGGAGAGAGAATTACAGGGAAAAAACTAAAACTTGTGGGTTGAGATAAAGACAGTTTTATAGGACAGAAAAGGAAGAGAATAATAAAAATAATGATGAAAGACTATACAAAACAAGAGATGAATAATACAAATTTCACCACCCGATGACTGATTCCTATCCTGTCCCTGAGCCTCCCAGTTTATATACCAAGCATGATGTCATATGGTAGGGAATACCCCATTCAGCCAGTATGGGTCACCTGTCCTGGCTGTGCCCCCTCCCAGCTTTTGCACTTCCAGCCTTCTGACTGGTAGGGCATGAGAAGCTGAAAAGTCACAGACTCACAGAATCACAGACTCACAGAATCACAGACTCACAGAATCACAGAATGGTAGGAGTTGGAAGGGAACTCTGGAGATCATCTAGTCCAACACCCCCGCTAGAGCAGGTTCACCTAGAGCAGGTTCCATAGGACTGGATTGACTTAGTATAAGAACTGCTTAGCAACAACCAAACCATCAGTGTATTATCTAAATTATTCTCACATGAAATCCAAAACATAGCACTATACCAGCTACTATGAAGAAATTAACTCTATCCCAGACAAAACCAGGACAATTAAATATTTGTAGTCTAGAAACAACTTTGTGTTTTAGGTTGCCTAGCCATCATTCTGAGTGCTTTGGAAACATACATCTTGTCAAAGTCTAATTGCATTCTAACACAGGACAGAATTAAGAAAAAAAAAAAAAATGTTAGTCCAGACCTAACTATTTTCAAAACTGGAAAAAATAATATATACCATCTGACAAAGAATGGATATGTATTCTCCATTGTGTTGTGTTGCTTGTTCATAGAGATTGTAGCTTGATGCTTGGTCAAATTCAGCTGAAAAGTTTCAGTTGAAATTGTTCTGTATGCTTCTGCATCTTGAAGTCTATTCAAAAAGAGCATTGCCATCTATGTTTTTTTTTTTTTTTTTATGTTGCTGAGTTATAGATATTATTCAAAGTCAGAGAATACTGAAAGATTACACTACTGTCCTCAGTGCAATAAGAAAAACATCAAATAAATGAAGAAGACATATCAGTTACTCAGCTGGTATAGATCAGTATAATTTTACTGAGTCCAAGAGAATATGTTCTTCTTTTATTTTAAAGTTTCTGATCTTTAAGAGCTAGATGGGAGATTTGTGTAATCTGTAACAACTGATTATAAAATGTCTGTCTTGAAATGTGAGACAAAAAAAAAAAAAAGAAAAAGAAAGATTCATTTAAGATTAGAGAATGCTAAGAGTCCCCTTTAAAAGATAAAAATAAACTGAAGAACTGGGGGATGATTAGACAGTAAGAGGTTGCTCTTTGTAAAATAAGATGAAATTTTATTTTCTAAAGGTTAAGATAAAAGGCTACCTGACTGTCAAGGAACAATGGCCAGGATGTTGCATATTTGATTCTCTCTTCCTTGACTAAGACAGTATTTTACTCTAATAAATAGACAGACCACTTTTGGACAGACACTCTTTACTCTGCTGAAATCTAACATTCATCTTCAGATCCATTTCACTCATTGCTGTAATTCAGTCTCACCATACAAAAGCCAATGGTTAGAATTTTGCTCCATTAAACACTAAATTTTGTCTGTATAAAAATTATGCTAAATTTGTACTGGGGCAGGTGCTGTTTTGTTAGCAACATGGACAGTGAGACTGAGTGCGTGCTCAGCAAGTTTGCCAATGACACCAAGCTGTGTGGTGTGGGTGACACGCTGGAGGGAAGGGATGCCATTCAGAGGGACCTTGACAGGCTTGAGTGGTGGGCCTGTGTGACCCACATGAAGTTCAACAAGGCCAAGTGCAAGGTCCTGCATGTAGGTCAGGACAATCCAAATCACAGGTACAGGCTGGGCAGTGAATGGCTCGAGAGCAGCCCTGAGGTGAAGGACCTGGGGGTAGTGGTAGATGAGAAACTTAACTTCAGCCGTCAATATGCCCTTGCAGCCCAGAAAGCCAACCGTATCCTGGGTTGCATCAGAGGAAGCGTGGCCAGCAGGTCAAGGGAGGTAATTTTGCCCCTCTACTCCACTCTGGTTAGAGCCCACCTGGAGTGCTGCATCCAGCTCTGTGGTCCCCAACACAAAAAAGGACATGGATGTGTTGGAGCAGGTCCAGAGGAGGGCCAGGAAGATGATCCAAGGGCTGAAGCACCTCTCCTATGAAGACAGTCTGAGAGTTGGGGTTGTTAAGCCTGGAGAAGAGAAGGCTCTGAGATGACCTTATCCCAGCCTTCCAGTACCTGAAGAGGGCATACAGGAAGGATGGAGAGGGACATTTTACAAGGGCATGTAGTGAAAGGACAAGGGGGAATGTTTTTAAACTAAAGGAGGGCAGATTTAGGTTAGACATTAGGAAGAAACTCTTCAGAATGAGGGTGGTGAGGCACTGGAAGAGGTTGCCCCGAGAAGTTGTGGATGCCCCATCCCTGGAAGTGTTCAAGGTCAGGTTGGACGGGGCTCTGAGCAACCTGGTCTAGTGGAAAGGTATCTCTGCCCATCCATGGCAGAGGGGGTTGGCACTAGATGATCTTTGAGGTCCCTTCCAACCCTAACCATTCTGTGATTCTGTGATTCTGTGATTCTGTAAATACATTTGTGCTAAGCACAATTTCAGGTAGTATTTCTAAATCTAGATGATCAGTCTCTCAGAGGAAAGTTTAAGAAATATGCCCCTGATGACTAATGTGCTCTTTTTCCATTACAAAATCTTTGCTTCAGCTTTTCAAAAGTAACTACTCTATATGTAAAAACAGTAAGACTAGTTCTTGTAAGAACTAACACTGCTGACCGATTGTAGTGGCATAGTGGTGTCACCTCAAGCAAACACACTGTATTTGCACTTCCACTGCTGCCTCATCTGCTTAATTTACTCTTGTTCTCTTGTTTTCTCTTCTACGAGATGAGCTTAAAACTTCAAGCTGCCTTCTATCTGCTCAATACACAGTCAGTGCTAATCACAGTGATACCTTGTTTCCTTTTATCCAGCTGAAGTTAGAAAGGTTTGAAGATGTGGTGCTTAGGGACATGGTTTAGTGGTAGATTTGGCACTGTCAGGTTAACAGTTGGACCTGATGATCTTAAAGGTCTTTTCCAACCTAAATGATTCTATGATTCTATGTCCTTTCCACTCTTAAACACAGATCATAATTCCCAGTGGTTTTGTTGGAGTTTTAACCCCAAGATTATATAGATTTATAAAGTAATCTAAATGCTTGGAATTCCCAGTACAAGAAAGACATGGACCTGTTGGAGCCTGATTAGAGGGATGGAACACTTCTTATAGAGCCAGGCTGAGAGAGTTGGGATTGTTTAGCCTGGAGAACAGAAGGCTCCAGGGAGACATTATTGCAGTCTTTTAATACTTAAAGGGGGTTTATAATAAAGATGAGGACAGACTTTGTAGTAGGGCCTACAAAAGGTAATGATTTTAAGCTAAAAGAGGATAGATTTAGACTAGATATAAGAAAGTAGATTTTTATGATGAGGGTGGGGAAACACTGGAAGAGGGTCCCCAGAGAAGTGGTAGAAGCCTCATCCCTGGAAACACTCAAGGTCAGGCTGGACGGGGCTCTGAGCAACCTGATCTAGTTGAAGATGTCCCTCCTTATTGCAGGGGCATTGGACTAGATGACCTTTAAAGGTCTGTTCCTACCTAAACTATTCTATGATTCTATGATTCTTCCCCTAGCAGAGTATTCAATGCAGCCATTATTAGAGGAAGATAGGCGAGGTGGGAGAAGGAGGAGGCAAAAATGAAAAGACTGAATTCTAGATTTGAGAATATGAGAATTTACGAGTAAGTCCTAGATATCTGTCAATGGTTTGTTTTGTTTTCTTTTATTTTGTTTTCTTTTGTTTCAGCTTTCTCTCTTGTCCTGTTTTCTCCACCTTCATAAATATTCAAGTGAACATATACCACAGCAAAATAAAAGATACAGAAGTATCAGCAGGATAATTTAGAGAACAATAATACATAGAAATAAGGAAAAAGATTTTATCTACACTAGCAAAGAGTAAAGAGAAATAATAGCAAATCTGTAGAAAGACACAGCTTACGCAGAAGATCCAACAGCCATAGAATCATAGAATCATAGAATTGTCAAGGTTGGAAAAGACCCTTAAGGTCATCGAGTCCAACCGTTAACCCATCACTGCCAAGTCCAGCTATACCATGCCCTCAAGCACCGCATCTATCCATTCTTTAAATACCTTCAGGGATGGAGACTCAACCACTTCCCTGGGCAGCCTGTTCCAATGCCTGACTCTTTCGGTGAAGAAGTTTTTCCTGATATCTAACCTAAACCTCCCCTGGCACAGCTTGAGGCCATTTCCTCTCGTTCTATCACTCATTATTAGGGAGAAGAGACCGACCCCCACCTCACTACAACCTCCTTTCAGGTAGTTGTAGAGAGCAATAAGGTCTCCCCTCAGCCTCCTCTTCTCCAGACTAAACAACCCCAGCTCTCTCAGCTGCTCCTCATAAGACTTGTGCTCTAGACCCTTCACCAACTTTGTTGCCCTCCTTTGGATGCCATGTAATTTTTGAGGGGGTTTCCTCGGATAACTTCTGGTTTGGTACTGTGAAATGAACATAAATTTGTCGCTGGGGACTGTTAAGTGTGCTCTTTATATATCTTGTGCTCTTTGTATATTTTTCAGGTTTTTTTCACCTAAAATTAAAAAAAACCAAAACAAAACAAAAGAAAACAAACAACAAACAAACAATACCTGAACAAACCAAACCCTTTGTCTGTTCATCAACCCACAATGTGAGTCAAAATATAGCAAATGAGGACAATCAAGAGTTTAAAAGCACACTCTTGACCTGAACTAAAATATTTATTTGCATAGGACAGAGTTGTCAGCCTTTTTCATCATCTTAAGAATTCTTATCACAATTCTTCATCACTGGTAATCCGGGGGAAAAATAAAAATAAAATAAATAATAAGTTAAAAAAAAAAAAAAAGTTTGTGGCTTTTATTAAGTTATTAAGCCCTGTTTCTATCTCTTGTTTTCCTCTGAACTGACCCCATAATAAATGGAATTACCATGATCAAACACCACCACCCAGGGTGACAAAAGTAAATGAGTAATCTTGCTTATTGATTTTTTTTTTCCTAATGCTGGAATGAGCAGTAAGATGTTTGAGATCTCTGCAGATACTCCCAGGTGAATCTATGTTGGGACCTCTCTCTATTGTGTGTGTGTGTGTGTCCCCCCCCCACACACACACACAGTATCTGAGGCCATGGCTTTCCCTGCAAAAGTGTAGCAATGAGTTTCCCACTGCAGTGGCATGGAATAATTTGCCAGGGAACAGTTCTTCCCTTACTCTTAGACAGGAATTTCTGATACCGAGATACACTCCTTAAGATCCTGAGTATATTCCTTTCAAAAAACCAACCAACTAAACAAACAAACAAAAAAATCTGAGTTTTACGATAATGTCCTTAAACAGATATAATAGTAAAACAGCACCATCATTATCCAGAAAATTTAGCTCAACAGCTCTGGAAGCCGAAATTTGTTGTCCATGTTTATAGCTGGACAACATGTATACCTCTTTTCAACTCAGTACTTATATGATCACTGAGTAACTAAACTTTTATAACATTGTTTTATAACATGTTTTGTTTAACACACATTTCAGTGGTGAGAGATCAGTACGTACAGAGATTTCAAAGAAACTTTAACCATATGGTTACTTAATGATCATGACCTCAGTTTCAGATTATAAAAGGTAATATTTACTCACAAAATCAGAAATAATATATTTTTATACTCCTAAGAAACACAAAAAGTGTAATTAACAATTCTTTTCTATTTTGAGGAGCAAAAGTATACTAAAGATGTTGAAAGGGAGAAGTGTGAAGTCTTTGGATGCAGAATAGGAGTTTTTCTTGTTTATTTTTACTGTACCAAAATGGAATGTCTGTCAATAAAAACTATATTAATACAGAATTAGAGCACTTTGAAAATGTTATTTAAAAGAAACTAACCCAAAAGCAGTCAATGAAAGATGGAAAATAGAAGGTCAAATTATTTTGATTTCTGTATTAGAAAAAATCTTGGTTAACTTTGAAACAGATCTAGGCTTATGCAGAAAAAAAGATGTTGAAGTTTCAGAGAAATGACTTTTTTTTTTTTTTTTAACTTCAGTAAATTTAACATACAATAAAAGTTTTTATTTCTCACTGACAAGTATTTTCTGTAAAATTCTAAAAGAGAGCTCTATATCTTTGCAAAAATATGGGTCAGGAAAATCATGAAAGATGCAACAGTAATTGTCTGCATACATAAACCCCTTTGTCTGCATAGCTGAACTTTATGTAACTGGAGGTCTTTTTGTTGTCCAGGTAGAGTTCATGATGTCATTCAATATTTTTTACTGAAACAATGCAAAACTATTTTTCATTAAATTCTGAGAAGGTTATCTCTAGACAAAAGACAAAAACTTTTCTCACATATACAAATTGGAAAGATTAGTCAGTTTGGAAGAAAAAAAATGTTGTCAGTTGACCTTGGCTAGCTGCCAGACCCCCACCCAGCCACTCTTCCACTCCTCTTCCTCAACAGGACAAGGTGGGGAAATAAGACAAAAAAAAAAAAGCACATAGGTTGAGATAGAATCAGGGAGATCACTTACAGTTACCACCCTGGGTGGAATAGATTTGAAACAGAGAGAATTAATTTAATTTATTGCCAATTAAAAATAGAATGGGATGGTAAGAAACAAAGACAAATACTAAAATGTCTTCCTCCACTTTACCCAGGCTCAACTTCATTCCTTCAGTCCTGACTCCTCTACCTCCTCCTCACTCCAAGTGATGCAGGGTGTTGGGGAATGGGGGTTGTGGTCAGTTCATAATAGTTTGTCTCTGCTGCTTCTTCCTCCTCACATTTTCACCCTGCTCCAGCATGGGTGCTTTTATGGCTTGCAGTCTTTCACGTAACATCCATTTTCTCCAGCAGAGGCTGCAGTGTGGTTATGTGCTCCAAAGTAGTCCTCTGCATGGGCTGCACTGTGGATATCTGCTCCACTGTTATATTCTTCATCATCTTCAATGGGCAGCAGGGGAATCTCTGCTCTGGCACCTGGAGTGCATCCTCTCCCTTTTTCTTCTCTGATCCTGGTGTTTGTAGGGCTGTTTCTTACACTTTTCTTTTTTTTCCCCTCACTCTTTGCTGTATTGCAGTGATTTGCCCTTTCTTAAATATATTTTCCCTGAGGTGCTATCAGCTTGGTTTATGGGCTCACTTGTGTCCCACAGTGGGTCCATTGGAGTCAGATATATTTGGCACAGGGCTACCCCAGCCTCTTCTCTCAGAAGTCAGTCTTGCAGCTTACCCCCCCCCACCCCCGCTCCCAAAACCTTACTACAAACCCAGCCCATAAGGCTTTCAGGATTATTGTAACAGTAAAAACTATTGGTTGATGAAAGTTTATTCAATGCATAAACAGTCCATCACTTGCACCCACATTTCTTCAACTCTTCTTGCTAATAGGATAGCTTAAGAGAGTCATCTTCATGAAAGATTTAAGTAGTAAACTGTTTTAATTGGAGCCTTAATCAGAATTGGGGGTATTTGATTAGATTCTTCTGTTAAGAATCCATCTTTCAAGGGAAAACTGTGGTTTAGCTGTTTAGAGGATTGAATAGTAGGAAATGATAAATACATACTCCGTCTTTTGGAATGTTTGCAGAATGAGAGAACAGATGGAAATGAGATCTAATTTACTTAACCTAGCAACCTAATTTACTCAAACATTTTATGTGCTTAGATTATACATATATTTTCTAGGTAACAGGCCAGGGATTTATCCTGAGTCTGAAGCCAGGTATCAAACTGGCTCAAACTCATTAATTTTCCTAGAGACAACTTTCTGGAGTGGTTAAAAACAGAGCCTACAGGTAGTAGTGAACTAACAAGCGATGAGATGGTTGGGAGTCTACTACTGGGATCACACCTTTTTCATAATTAATTTATCACCACAGATATAGCCAGATCCAACTTCCCTATCGAAAGTAAAAGATGATCCTGCACATGATCTCAAGTATTGGTTCACAGTTGTCTACGTTGTTTGTTATCACTTTTCTTGTCATGGTTTTGGCTCCTTCTAACAAATATTCAGTTGAAAAATATTTGATTCAACGGGATAGCATTGGCAATGAGGGAAGAAGGGAGTTTAACTTTAGAAAAATTCTCATTAAATGCCAGTTGGCTTCTGAGCCAGAGAACATCTTCTAATGAACTTAATTTCAGAAATATTAACATATTAATATTAGATTATTTACAAACCAGTTCATAATGGCAGAAAATGCATAACTTTTTTTGTATCAAATACCTTAATAAACTCCTGTGCTGCCACATGGCTGAAATTCATTGGAGCCATGTATTGTTTAGGAAAACTGTCCTTAGAAATAATGTCTAGATTCATCATATTGTCTTTCCTGATTATCTTTGGCAAATAGGACAGATAACTGCTTCACTTTGGAATGAGGGATGTTCAAGTTCAGAGTTTCTTTGAACGAGGATATAAACACATACCAGTCCCTGAAACTCAGTTTACTTCGTAGAGAATGTCAAGTATTTTATATAGTCATTGATAAGTTCTCTATCTCAAATTCCACAAGAATAGGAATTTCCTAAAAAATCCCAATTTTTATAAGATCTCTTGAGTCATAAGTATATACTGCAGTGGCAAGGTCTATCAAACACGTTAAAACCTCTGAAGTCTGCCCTCTATCTTTCCCAGTTCATTAGTAGGCAAATTTAGAAATTTTACACTGTCTTTGAATATCACACTCTCCCAAATCAAAAGCCATTCATGTACGTCTGCAATTGTTAAAATTATTCTTGCACAAGAGCAACATGAACATATTGAAGAACTTGCGTTGGCATAGAAAACAGAAGACTGCTCCTCTCAGATAAAAAAATATGAAACTTACCAAGAAAGGAAAGCATAACCACAAGCAAGCTTGACTTTAATTTTTATTTATTTTTCTTCCACACACCCCCCTTATTGTCTTCTAAAGGTCAATAAAAGGATATAATGATTAATGGTTAAAATTAATGAACAGATAATATTTAAGATCTAAGACCACGTTGTAAATAAAGGTATTACCTATAGCAAGTTATTTTACTTTTTTCCATAGTAGTGTTGCACAGTTGAAAGCTTTTAAGTATATCATAGAATTTTAATTTTTTAAAGTTTTTTATGTACTTTCATAAAAATTCTTTCTCCTCACTCAGAACTTACATTTTTTTTCTGTTTTTTAAAGCTGATCATATCCTGCAAGATATGTACATAAGGCTTGATCTATGAAATGCTGGAAACAATGGAAAGATCTCAGTTTATCATCTCATTAAAATGATTAAACCCTAGGTAATTTTTCTTTTTCATTATTCATTTATAGAACAGCTTGCCAGGTTTCTAGTCATTAAGATCTCTGTTTTCTGAATTCCTTTCAGTTATCAACATGTTCTGTGATGGAGCATCTATGAGTAAACCTATCATGGCAAGTGGGCTCTACCTGAAAGTAAGAGAGGAAGGAAGACCAGGCTTATTACTGACAACTTCTTTCTTTTTTTGTCTTCACAGCTCAAGTAGTCTGTCTATTTTTGTGTAACTTGTCTGGCTACGTGACTTGTGAACTGCTGTCTAAATTGGTATTTATTCAACTCTGCCTCCTCTGGAATCACTAAAATCAAGCAAAGTACTTGTTCATGTTACTTTGTGGAATGATTTTTTAAAATAAATTGAAGACTTCAAAGGACACAAAACATGTTCCATGTTCCTTAAAAGAGACCAGGAAATAAAATGTAAAATTTGTTTAATTTAAGTGATTCTTGAAGTACCTTTAAGAAGCATTAAGAGTAAGCAAAAAGATTAATTGTGCATAGTTCATTTGCAGTTCAGAGATGGGGATATATTACTGTGTTAGATGCCAGATTCCAACTCTTAGTGTTAATTTAACATAATTCACTGTTTTCAATGTCATCTTCCAATTGTCTTGCAAGTGTTATTTTACCAACAGAAATGTGCTATATGGAGGCAGTTATTGTTCCATTTGATGGCACAGATAACACAATTTTCTGTATACTGCCTATAGCTTTAATGAATAAGGTCTATTCCATTTCAAGCTAACCCAAATTTTACTTCATGGTCCTAATATTCAATCAAAGTTTTGTTTTTCTTCTTCTGAAAAGATCTATTCAGCATTAATATATGATTGATTAATAACCATGATTCGACATGATTTTCCAACCATTTTTAATACATATCAGCTAGACCAGATTGCCCAGGGCTGTGTCCAGTTGGATTTTGAAATATGTTCTAGGAATAAAGACTTTGCTGGCTCCCTGGGCAACTTGTTTCAGTGTTTGAAACCCTCACAATAACCAAGTTGTTTGGTTTTTGTGTGTGTGTGTGTGTTTAAGTGGAATTTTATGTATTTCAGAGTATACCCATTGTCTCTTGTCCTTACTGGGTGCCACTGAGAGGAGTCTGGCTCTACCTTGCTTACATCTCCCTCCCCTTTGATGAGATTCTCTGAGTCTTCTCTTCTCCAAGCTGAAAAGTCCCATCTCTCTTGGCCTCTCCTTGTATGACAGATGCCCCAGCCCCTTTACTCCTAACTCTTTGGGATGGACCAAAACACAAAAAAAAAAAAACAAACAAAAATTACAAATATAAGAATGCCCATAGTCCCCATCATCGAGGCCTCCATTTTCCATAAGCCTGTAGTTCATTACGGGCTTTGTACTTCCCATGACCCTTTCTTGCATGCAGCAATCCTCAGTCTGATGTAAAGAGCTGAGAATTTTCTTTAAACAGATGCCTCTGTAAGCTTGTGCTCCCACTGTACTTTACCAGTAACACTCCCTCATGCTCTTGCTCCGGCTTGTGGACCACTCACATGACAAGAATAAAGGCACATTCTGGGGTGGATATACCTGGCCATCTCTTTCTTGTTTTCATTTGAAGTGTTATACTACAGTTCTCAAAAAAACAAAACTGCTCCTGAAGTCAGTGACTGTGCCTGAAGCAAGGTATATGCACATGTTCTCCCTCAGACATGTTTTGTTTCAAGAGAGGAAATATTTTAGCACTGACAGCAGCAGATAGAAGCATTAGGTATTCCTTACATGCCTGACAGCCTTTCCCCTTGAGCTGAAATAATCTTCCTTCTGTCTGTCCTTGGGACAGGTTCTTCTGGGACCTGTCAGGTGACCTCATAAAGTGCTTTCTAAGCTGAGAAAAGACTGGAACTGTTTGTAAGTCTAATCACCACACATTGCAGATGAATTTAGTTTCTTAAAACAGAAAAGCTTCCACCATTTCTTTCCTAAACTTGAAACACTAGGCTTTTGTTGCATTCTGTTTGAATTTGCAAGGCACATCTGTGTTAAATATGATGTCCTGCAAAAAAACAATGAGTTGTGTTAATTATTAAAGTCTGTCAGTAGTGGCTGCTTTTTGAAATATCTTGCTATTGGACTTTTAAAGTTAAATAAATTTGCATTATTCAGAATAGCCAAACCAACACTTTTATGGAAATGGTGTGAAAACAAATTCTATTCTTCCCCGCCTTGGTGGGACCTAGTTTTCTAAAACAACTGTGGTGTTCACAATATAATTTTCAGCAGACTGACACTTTAAGTGGGAGATTCAATTCACTCAGGAACAGTAGAACTGTCCAAGTAAACTTATTTCTCTTCATTGATTATAGAGAGTGACTGTATTTTAACATAGATACCTCAGTTGATTAAAGCACATTCAAATCTGAGACCAAAAAAAATGTCCAGTTTTAGCATTTTTTTTTAATTGCTCTATAAATTACATCAGTACACTAAGTAAAAATAATTTTGCTCATTTCAGAGATTGACTTGCAACCACTGAAGAAAATCAATGGAGAATCTGACTCAAGTTACTTGATAGTGCTTGTAGAGATACAGGCAAAACTTGAGCTGCACACATCCAGTAAAAAATAGTTTAAATGGATGAGTATGTGCTCAAACATGTGGCACTGTTTTAGATAAATGCTTTAAAAACATATTCTTGAAGGTATCTAGAATGTAAATAGCAACAAAGGAACATACTATTCAAAAGGAAAATTCACAGTTTTAGTCCAGCAACTGAGCAACATTCTTATGTGATAATAGAAAAGTCTGTGCTTTCATACGTATTCTTTTTTTTGTTTATATTTTTAGAAAAACCACCTTTATGCAACAGTGTTTTGTGAACTTTCTGACCATTTGTGCATTTACAAATTATTCTTCTCCTCACAGAGCATTAATGACAGGAAACCATTAAGGTGTTTTTTCTAATAACTCAAAAACTTTTAAAGTTTGCCTGTTTTGTCATAAGGAGTATTAATTTTTTGTCCATTTTTAGTAAATATAGTGGTTACAATAAAAATATTGATTACACAAGCAGTTTATGTTAAAATTTACAGAACTATTAATCAGCAATTTTTCCAACCACTTTTACCATTTTCAGTAAAATTCTTCTGCTGCTCAGAGTTAAATGTTGCCCAGAGGAAAAAGGCCAAAAGGAACCATTTAGTTACTATGCTTATACGTTGTTTAGAATATGGATGCCATATGTGGTGTCACATTCCATTGCCAATATATGCAAAAGATCCAAATGTTTAAACAATTTTGCAACATTACTGATTTCAGACTGCTGGGTTTATTTTTATTTAAACTGTTGAAAATTAGTAGCTAAATATTCAGCTTTGAAGTGAATCATTGGTATTCATTTGCAGACTGCATTACATGACATACTGGTAAAAACATATGGAAAAAAATATAATATTTGCTTTTTAAAACAGCCTTTTTTGATTGTTGACTACTTATAGTGTCCCCTAATTAATTGATACTAAATCCTTCAGGGATATATAATAATTTATGAGTTAAACTTATCAAAAAGAAGTATCATTTAAATCAATAAATTGTGAGATACCAACATACATAGTGAGAGAAAGAAGAAAAAAAATACAAATACACAAATAAAATATGTCATAATAATATTAAGGTATTTATATACACCAACATCTTTCATTTCTTAAACTATATTTAATTCCTATGTATTTTTTCAGCATGCAAGCATTAATGAAAAGAGGAGGGAAAAATAAAAGAAAAATAGTGTAAAAAATGTAAAAAATGTCATTGCCATGATGAAAAGCAGCTCGACAAGACATCTTTAATTTTCATCATAGGATTCCATCACTGTTTATCAGTCAAAAAAACATTGTCTCAAAGCATTTTGAGAACCTCAAACCTCCACAGAGTTGTTCTGACAAGAAGAGAAAGAAAAGTTAAACAAACATCCTTTTCACCGCTATCCAATAAGTATCTGTCTTTCTTTGATATCTGCTATTGGCTGGAATACCATTTAAGTTCAAATGTTAGCTGTTTAAGTGTGAATAAAATTGATATCTGGTTTAACTGATGCATTCAGCATATAAAAATAAGCTTGACAAAGTTGACAAATGTAATATAATTTTCCCAATATATTTATGCTATGTGAACATCAGTTAGCAGAAGATTTTGTATATTAATATCCAAAAGGAGATATCATAATGACTAGTTTTGTTAAGTAAATTAGGTTTTCATTTTTTTATTTTTCTTTTTTTAAGATAAATTTCACAAATTTTATCCTATTGTGTTTCAATTTTCCTTTGAACAAAAAAGTGGGCATTTTTATTAATTTAATTATTTTTATAGCATGAGTAGTGTGTCACTAAGTACAGGGTACATTTATGGTCAGGGAGAGCTATTCATCACCGGCAACTCTATCTAAAAATCAGGTTTTGAAAAAGAGAAGAAAAGAGTAGGGAAAAAAGGTCAACCTAAACTTCCACTTCCTAAATGGTGACTTTTACACAACTGCAAAGCCCATGGTAATGAAAAAACGTGTCAAAACAATGGATTTAACTGTTAATTTAAAACCTTTGTTCTGTTATTCTTGAAATATCTAATCAATAACAGAAAAGCACAAAGATGTAAACTTTAAGTGAATCCAGAAGCCGTGAAATTTCTTGTTATTTACTGAGACATCAGAAGTACTCATTTATTTCTTTGGAATTTTGAGGGGGTTTGTTTGTTTGTTTATTTGTTTCCCAATAACTTTAAAAATTCATGTGGATGAAATTATATTCTTTGAGTAATTACTGGAGAATTAATTTGAGTAATATATTTTTGCAGTAATTACTTGAGCATCTTGTACAATGATTTCTAGTTTACTATACATCCATTGCATTTTAAGGTTAGAAAAAGAGCTTTATCTTTTTATTTAAAAAGTTATTTCCTTTAAGTGCTTCAAATATACTATGTATAACTACATTTAAATATTAAGTAGCATATTTTTAGTATACTAAGTAGTATAGGGGGACAATATCATGCTTGCCTATGACAAGCTGTGGGATGACGTGCTAAGGTCTGAGAGACTAGGTGCTAGTGAGGGCCCTCAGCCTGTTGCCCTGAGATGTGTTGGCTACACTCCAGCACACCCAAAGTCATATGGGGATCAGCTAGGGGCTCCTGAGGTAATCAAAGACAACAAGGAAACACCTGGGAGAGACCTTCAAGAAACTAAGGGGTGTTCTTTCAGGAAGGTGCTATGCCTGACAGGCCAGCTGAAGGGTCTCTATGCTAATGCCCGCAACATGGGCAACAAACAGGAGGAGCTGGTAGCCACTGTGTTGCTGGAAAGCTGTGACCTGGTTGATATCAGTGAAACTTGGTGGGACGAATCCCATGACAGGATTGTGGAGAAGGATGGCTACAGGCTGTTCAGAAGGGACAGTCGAGGAAGGAGAGGTAGAGGTGTTGCCCTCTATGTCAAGGAAAGGATAGAATGTTGAAAGCTTATGAGTAAGAATCAGAGACTGAGGACAAAGGGAACCCTGTGGTTGGTGTCTCTATCACAGGCCACCCAACCAAGGGGAGCCTATTGACAAAGCGTTCTTGCTCCAGCTCCAAAAAGGCATTGTGCTTGCAGGGTCTTGTCCAGCTGGGGGCTTCAACCACTCCGACAACTGCTGGGAAAGTAGCACAGTGAGCTGTAGGCAATCCAGGAGACTCCTGGAATGCAGGCAGAGAGCTTCTTGAGCCAGCTGATAGACAGCTCTACATGAGGGGATGCTATACTGGACCTGATGATCACCAATGCATGCGAGCTAATTGATAACGTCAAGATTGGAGGCAGCCTGTGCTGCAGTGATCATGCTCTGATGGAGTTCACTATTGTGATCAAGATGAGACTGGCAAAGACTAAGGTTGGGACCCTTAATTTTAGGAAAACAAACTTCCAGTTCTTCAAGGATTTAGTCAATAGGACACTCTGGGAAACTGCCCTCAGGGCGAAGGGAGGAGAATAGAGCTGGCAGTTCTTTAAGGATGCTTTCCATAGAGCACAGGAGCTCTCGATCCCCAGAAGTAGGAGATTGGGAAAAGAATGAAATGAGTGGCCTGGCTGAGTTGAGAGCTACCAGTCAAAGTAAAGAGCAAGAGGTAAATGCACAATCAGTGAAAGCAAGGACAGGTGTCCTGGGAAGAGTTTAGAGAGGCTGCCTGGTTGTGTGGGGATGCGGTCAGGAAGGCCAAGGCGCAGTTGGAGCTGAACTTGGCAAGGGAATCCAAGAATAACAAGGGCTTCTTTAGATACATCAACCACAAAACGAAGGACAAAGAAAGTGTATCCTACCTTAGGGGCAGGACTGGCAAACTGGTAACAATGGAGGTGGAGAAAGCTGAGATCCTCAATGACTTTTTGCTTCAGTCTTCATTAGTGACCTCTCTTCCCATACCTCTCAAGTGGATGGACTACACGACAGTGTCTGCAGGGTCTAGGGGAGCAAAGTGCCTCCCACTGTAAGAGAAGATCAAGTTCGTGACCATCTGAGGAGCTGGAACATACATAATTCTATGGGACCTGACAAGATGCATCCCAGAGTCTTGAGGGAATTAGCTGATGTAGGTGCCAATCCACTCTTCATGATATTTGAAAAGTCATAGCAGTCAGGTGAAGTCCCTGGGGAGTGGAAAAAGGGAAATGTTGCCCCCATTTTTATAAAGGGTAAGAAGGAGGACCCTGGCAACTACCAACCAGTCAGCCTTAGCTCTGTGCCTCAGAAGGTCATGGAGTAGATCCTCCTAGAAACTATGCTAAGGCACATGGAGGACACAGGGGTGATTGGAGACAGCCAGCACGTCTTCACCAAGGGCAAGTCCTGCCTGAAGACAACTAGTGATCTTCTGTGATGAAGCAGCTAAATCATTGGACAATGGAAGAGTTACTGAAGTCATCTTTTTGGACTACTGTAAGGCCTTTGACACAGTCCCGCACAACATCCTTCTCTCTAAATTAGAGTGATATGGATTTGATGGCTGGACTGTTTGGTGAAGGAGGTGGCTGGATGGTCATGTCCAGAGTGTAGTGGTCAATGGCTCAATGTTCAGATGGAGATCAGTGATGAGTGATATCCCTCAGGGGTCCATATTGGGACCAGTACTCTTTAACATCTTTATCAATGACAGACAGTGGGATCAAGTGCACCCTCAGCAAGTCTGTAGCAAGCTTAGTGGTGCAGTGGACATGCCTGAAGGACAGGATGCCATCCAAAGGGACCCCTAGCTTGAAAGGTGAGCCCAGGTGAACCTCATGAAGTTCAACAAGGACAAATGCAGGGTCTTGCACCTGGGTCGAAGCAACCTCCAATATCAATACTAACTGGGGGATGAAGGCATTGAGAGCAGCCCTGTCAGGAAGGACTCGGGGGTACTGGTGGACGAGACGTTGGACATGAGCCGGCAATGTGTGCTTGCATCCCAGAAGGCCAATTGTCTCCTGGGCTGCATTGAAGAAGCGTGGCTGCCAGGTAGAGGGAGATGATTCTGCCCCTGTACTCCAACACCTCTCTTATGGAGACAATCTGTGAGAGTTGTGTTTGTTTAGCCTCGAGAAGAGAAGGCTTCCGTGAGACATTATTTGCAGTCTTTCAGTACTTAAAGGAGGCTCATAAGAAAGATGGCAACAGACTTTTTAGTAGGTCATGTAGTGATAAGACAAGGGGTAATGGTTTTAAACTAAAAGAGGATAGATTTAAAGTAGATATAAGAAAGTTGTTTTACAATGAGAGTGGTGAAACACTGGTAAAGGTTGCCCATAGAGGTGGTAGATGCTCCAACCCTAAAATCATTTATGGTCAGGTTGGACAGAGCTCTGAGCAATCTGATCTAGTTGAGGATGTTACTGCTCATTGCAGGGGTGTTGGACTAGATGACCTATAAAGATCCCTTCCAACCCAAACCATTCTGTGATGCTATTATTAAGTTTTAGCAGAGAGGTCTTTTTACTGTTGAAGTGTAAAAGTACGTAGCATGGGTAAGATGTGCTGCCCTCCTATAAAATATGCGGTTCTATATATTTTAATAAATGTTAATCTTTATTGGTAATATTGTGGCATTTTACAGATAGAAATGTCATAGCTATGTGTTCCATTGTCAATTCTGTACAGATGATTTCTCCAGTGAGTGCTGTCAGTTGTCTTACAATGCGCTGGTGGAACTCACGCTCCTGAGGGAAATGGGGAACAGGGTAACAGAACAGAGCTGGCAGATCTTTAAGGAGGAGATCCACAGAGCGCAAGAGCTCTCGTTCCCTTCATGTAAGAAATTGGGCAAAGAAGGGAAGAGAC
>JMFS01085597.1:0-31379 GCA_000699545.1 Podiceps cristatus
TAAAATAAATTATATAGATGAATGTCACTTGTATAAATATGCCAAACCACAATAAACAAATAAATATAACTTACCACATAAGCAAAACATGATAAAATCTCTTATATTTCCACATAGACAAAGAAAGCTCAATTCAAGGTTGTCTGGTGGTCCTTTACCTCCAGCTTACACAGGAAGAGTTGCAAGGATTCACTCTCATGCTCTCACACTGTCCTATGAGTATGAAACTTGAGTTCTCCAGCCCCAAGCTGCTCTGTAGAGGTACTCCGAAGAAGACAATATACCAAGAAACACACGTAGTCCTGCCCCTCTGTTATTTTGGACCTACGGTGAAACCAATGTGAGCCATTGGCAACTGATCCCAAGCTACAGCAGCCCTGAACACCCTCTGACACTCAGTCCAGTGTCCCTTCACCTGAGATTCAAAGGGACATTGGCTCTATCTATGGCTCTGGGTACATTTGTGTCTCGGGAAGGATAAAACTGAACCCCCTCTTTCCACAAGACAGCACATACAGAAGAAGTTCACTGCTGTGTCAAGGGGGGCTCTTAGTGTCCGCCTGGCCCGTATTAGAGAATTGCGTCCAGGTTCTGATGCCTTCGGAACCGACAGTCAGCAAAGACTTTCTTCTGCCTTACGAAGAGGGTGATTCATGCCTCTCTGCCCTTTCTAGCAGCAACATTCAGTACCAAGAACCTTCAAAGCAATATATTCCAGGGTGAACAGTCAGATAGTGTAGTTTACCATGGGTGGTATAAATATCACTAGCTTTACATGCTGGCACACATACAGACTGAAATCCTAACCTCATTGAAACGGGTGGGAGCTTTGCCAGTCACTACACTGTGATCAAGATTTCACACACTGTATCTTAAAATATCACCATATGTGAGGGATGCAGAACCCCACCTATCCGCTGTACCTTTGGCAGGTATTCTGTATAACAATGTTAAGATCATTTCTACATGACTTATTTTCTTAAAGTCATGTAATTTCAATGGAGTTATGTGTATTGATGATACCCAGATGAGAATAGCTGCTCCTAGATATATTACCAAATATATCTAGTTTAAATCCTAAGATTGCAGAACAAGAGATCTAATAAGGCTTATCAGAGAATATAATAGCATAGCAGGCTGCCCTGGGGCAAGTAAGAAGTAATGAAGCCATAGTATTGAGATTTTAGCCCAGACACAAAGCAGATTTTTGTAAATTGATGCAGACATATTCCCCGTTTGCCTATTATACCTCATTTATACATACCATATTACACAGCTCCCTCCCAAGAAAATCAGGCAGGTTGTGCGCACGCTGCGTAACACCCACAGACAAGACTGTACCCTGGCTGGAAGAACTGCCCTCGTGAGGAGACATGAGCCAGAGAATACTTAGTAGAAAGACAGCCCATGTCAGGTAAAGGAGACGATGGGATCAGTGATTCGGGACTTCGTTTTCCAACACTGAGGACTGATCCTAAGTCAAGTAGAACAAAAGAGTACATTTTTTATGATACACATAAATTGGGAGGCATCCTTTTTTTCTGGTAACCACAAATTGTAATTTAGAGTAAACAGGAAGAGAGAGAAAGGGGCATTTTCATTTATAAAGTTTACATATTGGTCAATATTTGTTGTGTGTGATTTTTTTGTATAACTTTAGATCTTTTCAGACTGATGTATATTAATGTTACAATTTATTACAGTGTCCTGGTTTGGGCCAGGACAAAGAAAATTTTCTCTCCAGCAGCTATTGTGTTTTGGATTTAGCATGTGAAGAATGTTGCCAATAGACTGAGGTTGTTGGTTGCTGTTAGGCGATCATCTTCCAGTTTCCCAGGTTTTACTAATGTGCAGGTGTAAAAACCTGGGAGGGCACAGCCAGAATAGTTGATCCAAACTGGTCAAACAGAGTGTTCAATGCCATAGATGGCATGGCCGGTATAAGTGAGGGTCAGCCATTGCCCCCTCGCTGTGTTTCCTTGTTCGGTTCATGTTCTGCTCATGTTCCCTTCGTGTTACCCTCCCCCTGTCCCATTCAGGCCTGTTTGTTCATTTGTTCGTCTGTTTGTTCCCTCGTGCTCTCTCTGGAACTGGCTGTTCTAGGATGGCTGCGGGGGAATATCCCTGCTCCCTGGCTGCTGCTCGGGACGGGCTGTGTCGGTCCTCGGGTGGTGAGAAATTGTGCATTGTTCATTTTATATATATTGATATAATATATGATGATATTATTATCATCATCATCATCATTTTGAAAATATAATTTTGTATTTTTTTTTCCTTTGCTGTCCTGGTGAATGGTTTTTATCTCAACCCACAAGTCTCCCTTTCTCTCAGATTCTCTCCCTGCCCACTGGGGAGGGGGCAGTGAGCAAGTGGCTGCCTGGTACTCGGTTACTGTCTGGGGTTAAACCACGACACAGAAATGCTTCACCCTGACTTTAGGAGGGTTGTGGCTTCGGGTTCAGCCAGGTGAACTATCAGCTCTATCCTGTCACCTACTCTCTCCATGATTTTGGGCAAGTCCATTTTTCAGTCAACTTTTCACCCATAAAATGGGAATAGCAGTGATGGTAGTTTAGCTTGTCTCAGCTATTCATCCCTCTCGCGTATGCACAGACTTCTGACTTTTTTTTTAAAAAAAAGATATATGTTACAAACAGTAAGATATGAGCCTTAGTACCTTCTTTGGGGAAGTTTTTGTTTTCTTTCTGTATGTCCCATAGATCCACTTTCCTAGATCTCATATGACCATGCTGTTATTAAGTAAATGTTAAATAATGACGTTGATAATTGTGCAGAGTCAGTGTGCAAATGAGACTATAATAAAGATGTCCAAAAAAGGAAAGTTGTTTTCTCAGGGGAAGGTAAAGATGAAACAAATTCAATTAGCCAGGCTTACGTTTCAGCACTGCAGAAAAATCAGTGTCTAAAATGAAATTATGTATATGTCTACACATTATGCAATTCTCTGGTATCTGGTTTACCCGCTTATCACCTTGCTTTGAAAATTTCTAGTTATTTTCAATTTTGTTACGTTCTAATTTGAACGAGGACTTAATTTGAAATTATATCAGCTCTTTCTCCATTCCACAGTTGTATAGTCTTGTGTTTTTTTCTCATTTAAAAACTCTTATTTTTTCTACTGTGTTAAGAGTACATTATGGATGGTTGTTCTGGATTGTCCAAAAGAAGTAAAGAAAAAGATACGCTGCAGTTATTTGGAAACTTCTGATTTTAGAGCCCTTTACTAAAAGGAAATTGGAATTGAAATGGCTGGTCCAAAGCAGAATGGCTAAATGAAAAGGACTATGTTCGGTTTCAGTTATCCTCAAGACATAATCACATCATTTATCATTTTATCAATACTATAGCATTGTTAAAGTAAGAGGTACCAGAGAAAGTATCCCTGTAATTTTTTGGGTTACTTTTTTATTGGCTTTGTTACAAAAGCCTTTCAGGTATTAAGAGTATTTCTCACTGAGGGTTTTTTGTCATTTACAAAAGCCCTTCAGAGACTAAGGGCAATTTTGGTTGTTTTTTATCAGGCAAGTGCTTAGAACTCAGTTTAGGAAGAAGCTGGTTTGTTCTACAGCTGAGCAAGACCAAAGTCCTGCTGGTTGTCGCCAGAAAGCACTGATGGACCTGCAGCCTCTGAGGGCGGAAGGCGCAGAGCGACGGCGGGCAGCCCGGCTGGGAGCTCAGCAGTGTGCTGCGGAGCTCCTCGTGCTGTGTCTCGCACTCCAGCTTCTGTCGGTGACGGTCTCTGTCACCTCCCCTTCTGCACCTGAGGGCCCATAACATGAAAGCTCTGATTTCTTTGGGGGTTCAACAAGGGAGCAAATTAGGGAGGCAACCATCAGCCCAACTCTAGTCCACAACGCAGTACCTCTAACAGCAGAAGACTGTGTGTATATATTTTGCCTGTTACTATTTCTGAAGCAGCTTTAAATTGCCTGAGAATGTCACAATAAGCAAATGAAAGACAAATGAACCCAATTAAAGATAAAGGGGGAAGGAGGAGCTGGATTTTCAAAACTGCTTATATGATTTAGAGCCATAACTCCTGTCATAACTCCCAATTCACTGGGAATTGACTGTCTAAATCTTTCAGGCTCTTTTGAAACTACCACCCAATAATTTTTCCCTGGGCTCATATCACTAGCTCTTGTTTTTCCCCAATGAGATAAGTGTATCATAAATAACATTCAGGAAAATAACTCCACAATACACAATTTTTATACACTTTTTATACACTTTCACAAGGGTAAAATACTGTCTGTATAAAAAGTTAAAATGGTTTAGTTCTGCTATGGATTAATACCTATTTAAACTGTAAAATATTGATTCCTTGCCAAATCTCATCTGGGATAGCGCTTTCCAAGTCTGTCTTCCATTTCACTTCAGTTTAAAGGATCAAAGAAGTTCCATTACCCAATAAGCCAAATAAATCAGGGAGACTAAAATCTTAGATTCAAAATGAAGTGTATCTAAAGGCCAAAAAAAAAAAAAAAATCAGAATTGTTAGAGGTAGGTAAGTACTGTAAAAAATGCATTCACCTCACTGAAATGAAATCCATGCCCCACCTCTATGGCCTACAAAGTTTATTTATCAGTGCACATGAACAAGAGGCTTCTTTAGTTCCAAGCCAAGGTGAGTTTCATTGAACGTTTTGAGAAGTGTCAGCACTCACGTTTGTGCGACCCACACTGAGTGTGCGGATGCTCTCCCCTCTTGCGGTGCACAGCTGCACCCAGTGGTGCTTTGCTTCAGGCAAAGCTGCATTTCTCAATCAGATCCACTGCCCTTGGAGGTGTATGGAATATATAGTATAGATCAACCATTTTCTGTTGGAATGGTTTTCCTGTCCTGTTTGACAATTTTAAATTATTGAGTGTAAAAAAAAAAAAAAAAAAAAAAAAAAAAAAAAGTAAAAAAAAAAACCCTCAACCAAAACCAAACTGTAGAGAGTATCTGCTCCAGGCTGATGGGGCTTTGGGACCTTTCCACTAAAACGGCATCACTGTGTCGCAGAGAAGCATAACAGGAGAGGAAAATGAGTTAGTTTTCTAATGTAAACATATTTGTGGCCATTTCCTTGAGAAACACTACTAATTCCATGTTTTGGAGAAGATATTCACACGGGGTTCATCTCACTTTACCCATCCAGAAACTAGATAATCAGTCTAGGCTCACCTAGACTTCCATATGGCCAAGAGGTATCATGAAGTCCTTCATTCCATCTTCTTTGAACTCTTACCTTAGGGCAATATGGATTGCCTTCTGGTAGTACCTATCTCATGTACAGAGCAGAGCATCGGATAACTTAGCATTCACTAATGTTGATCTTTTAGATGTCTAACACTAAGTGAGATGAATTCTAGCTTTAAAATTTGGCCTGGGAGATGGCCTACAGGCTGGGAATTGCTTCCTATCATTCTCACTGTTTCACGCATTCCATAGGGACTACTTGTGATATTAAAGTCTCCAAGGAATCCATGTCTGTATCTCTTCCATACTACTTAGTTCCTTCACCTTCTCCGAACACCACCTGTGCCTGTCCCATCCAGGCAGCCCTGGGCCTGAGACGGACTTTCCCACAATTATTTTTTGTGCTCCCAAGAGCTGCCATGTGCAAAGCACAGAATGGTTCAGAAGAAGCAGACGAGCTAAGCACACATTTGGCAACGTGCAGTGGTGATCGTGGCCTTCCTGGTCCCTTCAGATGTGTTGGTCACATCATATCACACCATATCTGATTTTACTCATTATCTTTATGAAGAAAAATCCTCCTCACAAGCTAAGGAAGAAGGAGAAAACAGAAACGTTTTAACAGTCTGATGCTATCTGGTCTTACATTCTGCATGCACATGTTGAAGAGTTTCCATATCCTAGACAACACACAGACTAGCATATAGTGGAGCACCTTTGGAAAGGCAATTGGAATAAATTATGTTCTTAAAGAAGTATCTAATTTTGTTTTGAAGGCTCCAGAGATAGTGAGTCTACCACTTGGCCCAGTATTTAATTACCCTGTAATAATGGGGGGTAAGGGGTGGTGTCCTAGTCCCATGGCTTCCCTTCACTTTCTTAAGTGGCTTTAGCATTTCTGTATTTTTTCTCAAATGTATGTGCCAGGTTCTAATACTGTTCTAATACTATTTTTGCCATTGCTGTTAAGAAGGATAAGATAGTTTGATAATTTCTCCTCCTTTTATTCATCCAAGGGTCATATTAGACGGTACTGCTACAGAACTGCAGTGAGAGCACATCTGAGGTAACTCAAGAGCTTCTCTGCATCAGGTGGACAGAGATGAAGTTCCTAATCCTTAGGTATCACTTTCATCCATGTTCTGGATAGATTGCTGCATATTTGTATACAATTAAAAATATTGTGTTGGCTTGTGATCATTTCATCAGGTGACTCAGATCGCACTGTAACAGCAGCCTCTCCTCACTGCCAGCTTCAGTGTTAATACTGAAGTTCGTTGGAACACAAATTAGTCCTTAAGTATTACCAACAGAAGCAAGAAAGGCGATATCCCCTCAGTAACAACTATATTCTGTGATCTGTCAGTGGGCCAGTAGGCCACAGAATCATAGAATCCCTTGGTTGGAAAGGACCTTTAAGATCATCAAGTCCAACCGTGCCTAACCACCACCAAACCATGTCCCTAAGCACCTCATCTACCCGTCTTTTAAATCCCTCCAGGTATGGTGACTCCACCACCTCCCTGGGCAGCCTGTGCCAGTGCCTTTTCAGTAAAGAAATGTTTCCTGACATTCAACCTAAACCTCCCCCAGTGTAACTTGAGGATGTTCCCTCCTGTCCTCTCACCTGTTATTTGGGAGAAGAGACCGACCCCCACCTGGCTCCAACCTCCCTTCAGGCAGTTGTACAGAGCGAGAAGGTCTCCCCTCAGCCTCCTTCTCTCCAGGCTGAACACCCCCAGCTCCCTCAGCCGCTCCTCACAGCACTTGAGCTCTAGACCCTTCCCCAGCCCCGTTGCCCTTCTCTGGACCCTCTCCAGCATCTCAATGTCTTTCCTACTCTGAGGTGCCCATCTAAGCTCTCCTGTTTAATGTTGCTGTTATAGGCATTTTAAAATCAAAATTTGATTTTAAAAGTCAAATGTCTTGAAGAATTCAGTACCCCACCTCAAGAGAATTGTCATTATCAAGCAGGGACACACTCCGGCCAAAATAACAAAACCTGCCTTCTAGGAATGCTGACTGGCATTCGTTACGTTTTTAGGTTCAGATGCTTTGCTGACACAGTCCTGAATGAACTGTTTATTATTTCAGCCAGTATTGACATTAGACTAACCAATCTATTATTCTCTACATCATCCTTCTAATATATGGGGATCATGTTGGCAATCACCACCTGTTTGACATTTTCTCAGATTGCCGAAGTGTGTTAAAATGCATATTACTGGTTGAGAGAGAGCTCATTCACTTTAAGGCTCCTGGGGTGGAGCTATCTATGTGGGTTGGTCTGAAAACATTTCTAGTTTGAAGATTTATCAGATGTGGTTTCACATTTTGGTTTGTTTCATTCAACAAACTTTTCTGAATGTTTCTGCTTTTTAAGCATATTGTGTGAGGTATTGCTGTCTTACTTGATACTAGAGGATGTATTTTGAGTCCTTGCTTAAGAAATCCTGTAATCCTATACATTGTTTGCCTTTCTTGTTGGAGTAATTCCATTTAAGTGAAATGGGAGCATAAATATGAGAAGCATTTGATCAAGGCTTCAGGTTGCATTTCCAGAACAAATAGTACCCAGTTAGAAAAACTGGATGCAGTTTATATCTGTGAGGTATATCTGTGAGCTATAGCAAATTTATAGATGCATATACACAGAGCTTTGATCAGATATCATACTGATATAGACAGGTTATACTATTCATTATAGTATCTGATCTTCCTTAGATCTGAATATGTTTGAGCAAAGCCAAGTTTTAATTTGTACCAACAACAAAGACCTTACTGGCTCTCCATTCTTATCTGCTCCACAAGAAAAATAGTATATGACTGCATATGCATATATATTTATGTACTTCAGAAACTAAAGCAACAAAGAAGAGAGGGAGACAGAGGCATTGGCCAAAATAAGGTGTGGAATTCTGGGGATGATCAGAAATTTTAGAAAGGGAAACGGAAATGAATCAAAATTCCATCCCACACCAGGACATATTTGCAGAATAAATAGCCCCATGGCTCTGGCCATAAGGCAAAGCAGGTGTTTTAAGGAAGTAGGAATGTTCTCATGTTCTCAGAGTGGATGCAGATTTCTTGTGTGTCATCCTTGTTGATCCCCAGCCTTAGCACAAGGTGATATTTTAAGGGAGGAAGCAGAAAAATCAGAAATAAGAGCATTCCAGCTTGAACATAGCAGTTGCCAAATGCTACTGTAAGATTTACATGTATACAATAACAAACTGAGTATGTCCACTCAATCATGAGAAAAGAGTATTAGCAAGGTTGATATATTGTTGTTATTACAAAATACAGAGTGAAAATACATCTCAAAGTAATTTTTTCCCATTTCATTATCATTTACAATATGCACACTCAATACTGGCCATTAGCTCTGTAAACTCGGATATAATGGCTTGCTACCTAATCCTAAGCAGTGCCATTATAAGCAATTTTAGCATATTTTATTGAGTCGGTGAAAATTTTATTCTCTGAAAGACTGTAAGAGAATGAATGGCTTTACGAAAAATACAGCATAGTACCATGTGCATTTTGGAGGGCTAATCCACCACCAGTGAGATTCCCTGGCTTTAATAAACAACCGGAGCTCGGAAGCCGAGTCCTTCTCCTCTGTGTGTGGGCAGCTCTCTTGGATGCAGTAGCCAGGGAATGCCATCCCTGGGAATGCTGCCAGATTGCCAAAGTTTATGGTCTCTAGGAGTCTTAAGACAGATAGGTCCTTCTGCAATTCAGTATTTTTCAAGCAGGTTAACTTGGTAGCTACTGCTAGGTAAGCTGCTATTTGCTGGCAGGTGTTTCCCTGTCTGGTACCTCCATCGGAGGAAGGAGGAAAGCAAGTACTAAGGAGAGCTTAAGTCTCTTCCATTTGAAGACGCAAGGTGTGGGGTTTTTTATCTTCCTAGTTGTAAATCCTACATAATAAGGAGAAGGGAGCTGAGGGTGTTAATGGCAGATCGAGGGGCTGTGATGTGAGTGGGCTGCTCTGAAGTCTGTGCAAGGCTTCTCTGAGCACGGGATCTCACGGTGCGGCAAGCCTGGAGTACAGCACATTGCTGGGTCTTCCCAACTCCGTGCTACACTACTTGGAGTGGAAACGGGCTGGGGCGAGACACGCACACTGGCGTGTGAGCCCATGAAGCAGTAGCCAGATACGTGAGCTGACGTGTCTCAGGGTGTTATAAATGGCAGGCTTGATTGGGGCAGCCCGTATACAATGATTTTCAGGCTTTTTCAGTATAAAGGCCCTAACCACTTTCCAGAGGAAGCAGAGATTTGTGTGAGGTGAAGTTAAGACTTTTTTTTTCCCCCTTAGTTACCATTCTTGGATCCCTTATAAGACCACTACCCTCTGGGGCTCACAAACCATAGGCTGAAATCCACTGCTGTAAACACACACAAATCAAGCAGTGGCACTAATGTTGCTTGTAGTCCGTCATTCACTTCACATTTGTTTTGTCTCTCTGGACTGCAAGCTTTTCAGGGCAGGAACTGCCATTTTCTGTGTATAATGCTCAACACAGCTAGGACTTGATTTCAGGTGACAATACTGGAACCCCAACAATGAATAACAATAACGAATGTACACAGTGATTGTCATCTAGTGTCAGGAGGGATTCCTGCACAGAAACCCAGCAAGTCAGAGACCTGGTTACAATGAGGCAGAGAAGGAGGTGAAAGCAGCTTTCCTTCCCACTACTGACTCAGTCATTTACTTACTTTTGCAACTATTTATTGGTACAGTAGGACAAAGATGTTGGGTGCAATGTACATTTCTTCCTATAGCTATTGTACTTGCAAAAAAGTGCAGCATGAAACGTTGCAGCCATGCCTGCTCTCTTACCTGTGGCTGTCTAAATACTGACACAAATATTGTACCCATGCTGTTCATTCCAGAAATCTGACATTTCTCAAGATGAGGCCAAATGTGTTTACAGATAGATTTCTGAGTTTATTCAAGCTGAAAGGTACTTCTCATCTCTTGAAATGTCAGACTGCTGCTCCAAGAAAAATGAGTACAAGAGATAGGGCCACTGTTGCACAGCTCCATTTTTAAATGAGCAATATCTGATTGAAGATCCCAGCTCAGTGTTTTGCTATGATATATTGGCTGCACTGGCAAAGTGTAGTTACTTGAGCCCACTGATTATTTGCTTCAACTGAATGCCCACAGCAGTTCCAAAATTCCAGTATCTTTACAACCCCTATATCTCTTTCAACATCTGTAATATCACCTGAGGGGCTGTACTTTTTAAATGAGTGACTTAATAAGCTAGAGGGCACAGGTTTGCTAGAGCTGCTCTGTAGATAGGTAAAAAGAGGCACCAGGAAAGCACAATGTAGTTACGAGTCTCACTGTGAATCTGCAGGCTACCCATGCGTTGCAAGAGCATTCTGGGAACAGCAGTACTGAGAACATCAGAAAAAATATGATCTAATGCCTCCTGCTTCAACTCCCAGTACCTATAGATTTCATACAGCTTCTCTGTATCTCCTCTACACTTTAGGTCTATAACAAAGTCTATACTGTCTAAGCCCTTATACAATACTGTTTGTGTACCTTCCATATATATGCTGGCTGGAGATGTTTTTAAACAGAAAGCATCTGTTGAGAGTATGGAACGTACCATTTTATTTTCATCCTAGATGAACTGAATAATTAGTTTTGACTATTTGCCTCAAAATTCCTTGGATATTGAGAAGGCACCACACTGGAAAATCAAACAGAAGAGCAGGACATTAAAAATGGTCAATAAATCATTTGACTGTTACAAAAACCCATTTTGGTTCCTCTGGTAGTACTGGGATCATGTTAAAAGCCTGCTGCAAGATAGTAACGTGGATTTGCTGTTGCTGTTGAAGCCTGAAATGAACCTCTGTACCAGAGTACAAATTACCTAGCCTACACTTAGCAGTGGAACTACTTTGACCCAGCTCTCTGCTAGAGCAAGAAGACTTTTCTTTAGTTTACTATTGTTCAGTACAAAATTAAAGGTTACATTATCTTTAACAGCTGCAAGGTTTAAGTGTGGTAAAAGCACTGTAAAGGATTAGGTCACCTAGCTTCCATTAAAAGAAATAGAAAGTGAAGCAGCTTGGAAAAATCTGCCTGTAATTTTTTGATGTTTATCTTTTAGGTTTCCCTCTCCCTTAGTGAAGGTGTCTGTTGTCAGAACATCACTTTCTACAAACCTCAGTACTTGACATAAGCTGTTTTATTTTCACTTGTCTCTTCAGACAATTTCATCATAGTCTCTCTTCTTCTTTTCCCATATGGCAGCCTTCTGTGAGAACAAATAGCAACATTAGATATTTTCTGCTTGTACAGAGAAGAGAGCTATAATGATACTTAAATGACTTTTAAGTAAAGTTGGTACTACTGCTTCAGACAAGGCAAGGGTATGTGGAATTTGTCCTACAGAATCTATTCTATGGAGAATTTTATTAGATAAGATTTGTGTAACTGGGCTGTAAATAATACCTAGCTTTAAATAATAACAGTCCCTAAATAGCATTTCACTTCTACAGAGCACTGTATGAAAAAATTACAAGATCAGGCCAAGTCCGTAAGAATCTCTGGACATCCCCAGTAGGCACGGGAGAGAAAACCCAACTTGCAGTCACTCTGCTGTGGTGGTGCACCTCTATGAAGACTTGAATTCTTCCTGCATCTTCTACATATCTAACTCCAAATCTCTTCTAGAGACACCCATGAAACTTGCTGGAAAGTTCATCTTTGTGTAACGTGTTGGTTTAAACAGACACTAGAGATGGCAAAAACATTCTTCCCTTCTCTCCCTTGATTTTGGAAAGCCGTAGAAAGAGGGAAGATGAAGGCTGTTGCAGAGTCAGGAGGTGCTGCTTCTTAGTCCAACTATTTTCTGTCCAAAGAAGCAAACAACGTTCTCTGTAAGGACCAGCTAAGACAATAGTGTGGTGCTCAGTACTTCCCACCAGGCTCCAGGCTGGTATGAGACCTACCACAGACCTAGGCAGGAAAATCTGGGCCTTCCAGCCTCCTTCTAGTTAATACACCCAGGTGTTTAACTGGTTCAGATGGTGTTTGTTAATGTGTGCTTGTGGTCTCGCGTTGAAATTGTAAAAATTACTAAATATAAAAAACTTACTTGAATTAAGGACAGGGTAGGAGGAAAGGGATTAAACTGCAAAGTTCTCAATGCAGTATCGATGCCTAGTAATATCTTCCCAGTGCATTTTTTGTTAATAAAAACTAAGAGTTTCACGTAAGATAGAATAAATTTACTAAATATGTGAAATCTGATACCAGGTAGGATTTGGATACACGCTCCCCAACACACAACCTCTCAGAGGACCTCAGTGTCTCACATTTATGGAGCTGTGTGTGGTAGACTGAGTCTATATTCGCTGCTGCAGCAAGCACCTAATGATGACAAGTGTATCCTCTTTATGCCATAAACAATTGATTTTCAAGCAAAGATAAGAGAATTATATATTATGTATTCCATCTGTAAAACTAATTAACTCCTTTGATTTAGCTGAAAAAGGTGACGTTTTCTGAAGCTCAGCTTTACTGAAAATTGACCTTTCCATCTACAAACATACCATTTAATTTACAAGAGAAACAAAACCTTCGGAATTGTATTTACTCAGTAACTTTAATAAAGGTCAACTCTTTTCAGAAACAATTGTAAATGTGGCATTTAGCCTTTCATATTTTGGAAAGTGTTACTTGAATCTCCACATCCAAACAGAACATTGCCTTTGAATTAAAAACAACTAAATAAATAAGAACAAAGAAAATTTACAAAATTGTCTAGATCGAAGGTGTTATGATTAACCCTTAGCTTTTATACTTCCCTAGGACTATTTTCTCGAGTCTCCTGTGACTAAGGTCAACTAATGTTCAATATCTATAGTACATATACTAAGAATTAATATAATGTATTTTAAAAGGTCCACCAAGTTCAAAAGGCTTTTTCTTTGACCTTTAGGAATGAGACTTGGCAAATTCATTGAAGAAAAGCTTATTTATCCCAGATATGGAGGCCCCAGTCCAGCAAAGCACTTTAGTGTATGATTGACTTTACATGTGAATAGCCCTGCTCTAGCCAACGGGTCTACTCCTGTGCTTGAAGGCAAGTAGCACGAGTTACTTACTATATATATTGTCATTGAGCCCTGGGGTGTCAAGCTGGAGCACGGCCCTGCTGTGTAATGAACTAAAGAAAAAAAAAAAAACCAACAAAAAAACCCTCAAAAAACCCAAAACAAAACTAAAGAACAACCAAACAGCAGTGGTGTCCCTGCCCATCCATGGCAGGGGGGTTGGCACTAGATGATCTTCAAGGTCCCTTCCAACCCTAACCATTCTGTGATTCTGTGATTATGCTAAAAAGCTGACAAATTCAGTGTCCTATTAATTTTTTTTTATTAAGGCCTTCCTGAGATCAAAGAATCTAATTGCTCTGGTCTCCAGATAAGGCAAGTGGCATCCAGACAGAATTTCATAGCTCCTTCGGTCTCTCACGCTTACCTGTACAGCTGGAAGGACCGAGTTTTTTAATCTGCCAGTTCTCAAACAGAAACTAGAACAAATGAAAGCCATTTGGATAAGAACTCTTCGTACAATCTTGCAAAATCTTGTAAAAACCCTTTGTACAATCTTTGTACAATCTTGTAAAAGCAAGTTTGTACAATCTAAAGAGGAAATAACCAAATGAGAGAGCTAAGACAAGGAGGGATTTAAACCTGCTCCTTTCACTCCTGGTTTCTCTCTGAAAGTGCATTCTTTCTTAAGAGTAGACAGTGCTAAAGATGGTGCTCAGGTAGAAAGCCTTCTGCCATCTTGTGTGATGCTATAAGAAGAAAAAGGGTTGGAAGTCTGCAGTGGACCCAAAAGAGTTGTTCTACAGCGTGGACTTTCTGAAGAAAAGTGCATCTCTTACGAGGTACTTGTGATGCTTTTCAGTGTGTGGAACCTATAAGCAAATGCAGAACCCTTTCCAACAGCTTCAGTGGAGAAAGGATTTACATAAATCCAATAAAAAAAGCTTACATTTGTCATCATATGATAACATTTCAAACTAGCATGTGGAAAATTCTGCCTAATAGAATTAACCAGAGAATCGGATGGCTCAGGACATTTCAGTCAGATTAATACTAATCTTACAATGATTTACAGTGTGAGGAAACTTTCTCTACAGAATAAACATACTGGAGTCAGTTTAAAAATGTTATAACTGTTAACTTCAATGCTGTTACACCTGGGATATATTAAAATTGTCCTCCCAAGAGCCCTCTTCTACAGTTTTCAACCAATTGCCTTTAAGAGCCTAAAATAATTGTGAATGATTCCAGATTTGTTGTTTCTTTGATCTTCTTCAGAGTTGCATGCTAGCCTGTGTTTTGTGGACTGAGTGCTGTAGGCTAAAATTTAAGTTTGGGAGCTGCTGGAGCAAGAAATTGTTTTGCAGAGGCAGCATAAAAAAATCCTCTAAAACAAACTCAGTGTACAACCTATAACAAGGCTAAGCCATAAATATCTTGCTAGGTGCAGAAACTGTTCTGGACTGCTGAAGTTCCTTGTGGGTTTAGTAACAGACAGGTTCAAAAAGCTTCTTGCCTGTAAAAAGTTTGACCAAAGGTGAAACAGCTTCCAGCACTATTCATTCAAGACTATCATCATGGTCTTCAACCTTGCCATCAGCATCTGACCTGAGCTTCTACATGATTGAATCTCATGAAACATCCCCGTTAAGAACCAGGCTCAAGCATGCAAGTGCAGTGCGTTACTTTGTGTGAATGATATTGAGAAAACTCTTCACCTCACTACAAGAAGCAACCCTGAGGAATGAACTGTGTGAGCTTTCTCGGAAAAGCAGAAAGGAACCCATTTCAAAGGACTCAGCAAATAAATCAGCCAAAATGAATATAAGGAAAAATTTTATTATGTCCTGGCATAATAAAATGAAACATGTCTAGTCTGGACTCGGGGAGAGGGGGGAGCGCGGGGGGGGGAGGGCAGTGGGAGGTTGTAGCTGCTTTTCACAGGGAAACCAATTTGATTTTGTTACCAAGCATAAACACCTTCACCAAGCTGTCAGCCAGCTGCTCAGATCCTGTAGACGTATTGCCAGAGTAGGTGGACAATCCAGAGGCAGGACAGATGAAAAAGAACAACTGTTTCCTGGTGCATGATGCTTTATCCAACTGAAAGAGGAGGGAAAGCGTGCTCATCTTTCCCTCTGCGCCTGAAGAGTAATAGCAGCTTGTTGGTGTTCTTGCAGCAAAGTGAAGGTCTGACCACATGCTTTTTTGTGCCACATATTTGATGTTCTTATTTGTGGTTACACTAGTGAGATGTAGTTGTAAAGACAGTGGTTCCTAAAATGTTTGCGAGCTTTCCCCGGCTAGAGAAGAGAGTCTAACGAGATTACTGTTACCTGTGTTAATTATGGTAGGAACCCCAGGACCAACTAGAAATAAGGTGCTCTTTTGCTAGCCTCTTGAAAAGACAGACATAGGTATGAGTAGGCAAGACAAATCGGAACAAAGTAAAGGCACAACACACAAAGTGAACAATGTCAGTGCAAACCAGACAGGTTGTAAGTGTTGTTTTGTCTGGTTTTGGACTGGGGAAAAGGGACAGACTATGAAAAAAATGAAAGACGGAACTTCGTAAAACTAAGTATTAAACACTGAATGACCAAAGATCCTTTACTTCAGCTACTCTATACCTGCTTTATTTAGTTGGAGTTTCCAAAGAATTCTCTCTCACAGTTTTTGATAAAAGCTACGTACAAATAAGGGGTATTTGCTGCATCTTATCCAATCCTAACTCTGGATAGTTTTGCATACAGAGGATTTAAAACTCTTGGTTTGAATTCAAATTTTGCACTGAGTACCAGTTGTGTTCTCTCAGTACTACTAGAAACTGTTGTCACTTAAGCAGTGAACGGTATTTGATTCTGTATTAATTATTGGCTACAATAGCAAAAAGGACTAGTTGAAGTACTTGACAAGACTTTTCCCTGTAGTAGAGACCACTAACATTTTGGCTGTATGATTTATTTATCTTAGTACCAAAAAAGCCTAAATTCTCATTGTGAAATGGTTCTAAAAATATGAGTGGATGATACAAGTTCAGTTATTCTTTGCCACACTCACAGTAATGCATGCTTCACCTCCATAAACTGAGTGTATTCTTTCAAATCTTCCAGAGTCCTTTGCAGGGTTCTCACTAAAAATGCAATCTAACTAAGCCCAGTAATAAATCTCAAAGCTAGGCAGAGAACTCTTTGTAATGTATTTTAAGTGAGACTTCTGTCTTGTCATGCGTCATTTGGACAGCAATAAAATGGCAATGGAAGGCATGAAGCTAGAAGGATCACACTGTATGTATTGGATCAGACAACATATACAGCTTTGTTATAGAATAAAACCGTGCATTTTTAGCTAGGAAAAAAATCTTAGTTTGTGGAAAATATAATAACACAGACAATTCAGTCCGTTCCAGACAAGTTTTAAAAGTCCTTTAGTATATCTTTTCCCTTTTCCAGAGAAAATTCTCTTCTAGGCTCAAACGGTGAAATCCTGATGTTTGAAAGCCTCATTGCTCTGGAGATGAAGTACGGTATAGTTTAAACATCGGAGGGAAACAGAAAAAAATGTGTGAATGTGGAATGTGGGTTAAAAAAAAAAAGTAAATATTAAGTCAAAAGAAACACTAATAAATGCATTGTTACTTTCTGACTTTAATTCTGAAAACAAATATTTATAGCTTTCACTGCTAACAATTAAGATTTGGTGGAACTCACTTTGTTAAGATAACATATTTAGTAATAAGCGCTGCCTTGAACCAAGTAGTAATAGCAATCTGTGAGTGAATACTAAAAAGGTTCTTTTACTAATGAAGGAATCTCCTTAACACAACATTCCAAGAGACAAATACATCCACTGTCAAGCACCAGCTGTGCTAGAGTTTCATGTTTATCTTATAGAGACCGTGGGGGCTAAAAATGTGCCCTTCACCCTTTCAGACTGGGCATAAATATTTCAGTAAAGAGAATTCTGAACATACCTTGTTCCATTTCTTGAAAGAAGAGTAAGAAAAAAATCTGTGTGTTTGTGAGAATACGCTCAAATATTGCAACGGTATTTGTTATTTGTAATGGGATTTGTGAATGGGATTTGTCTTTGAAAACTTACTCATAAGGGACTGCAGATATTGCACTTGCAAATGTAACGCTCCTGGCTGCAGTTCCCACATTCTTGCAGCACGCCAAGGGGCTGGTTGGGAAGCGGTTGGCGCGCAGCATTATCTAGCTCTGTTCACACTCCCTCATATTCTCCTCCTTCCCTCTCTTCCTCTCCGATTGACACAATTTCCCACTAGCAGTTTAGAAGCTGAAGTGAAAAAATAACAAGTTCCCATATATTCCTTAAATATTCAGAAGTCCCAGTGATCACAGTGGGAAGTTTGCATATGAAAGGATAACAGGGTTGGGTTGTAACCAAAATCCCTATTTCAAAAATGGCAAAGGCTTACACTCCTAAACTTTAGAGATTATTAGAAAGCAGCAATTCCTTGTTTCTGTTCAGTTGCTATTCTAATCCAGGGAGCTGGATAGCATAAAGATACATAAAATGGACCAAAAGTTTCTGATTAAAACCCCCATCTTGCTTAACAAGTATTTCTTTGTTCTGTCTTTTCATATCAGTTCAGAATAAATAAGTGATAAAGAGACCACCCTACCTAACAAAAGCATGCAAAGGGCAAGAAGAACGGAAGCCAATCATTGCCACCTTGGTGATGTCATTTTGCAGTGCCCCAGTATTCTGCATCCCATTTGTGGCTTCTAAGCTGCTTCAAGCTCTTTGCTAACATTTGATTAAGACATCACATGGTGCCTTGAAGGTGATATGGCAGCTGCCCTCAGGCAATTTGAAACAAAAAATAGAGGTGTGAGTGCGCCCACACACATATGGACCGTATTGACTTACACAGAACCGGTCTTCGGCGACTGGTGACAGATAGCCCATGAGCCTGGGTCTTCGGCTGCGCTCTGACAAACGCTGCTCTGACTGTAGATTTTGCTGACTTGTTTGGAGCAGTGTATTAACTCTCACATAAACTGCCTGCGCACATTTCTCTATTTTAAATGCGGTTCATTCTTTCATGGTTTTGTGAGCCTCTGTTTGATGACAAAGTAGCTCTTCGCTTGTCAAAGGCTGAATGCCACTTCTGTACAGCGCTGGAGCTTTTTGTGCCTAGCTATCAGTGCATGCCAGTGTTCAACAGCAAAGTGATGAATTCATAAAATGTACGAGCTGCTCGGCATTAAAAATTCTGCACCACTAGGATGTGATAATCGTACCGACTTTTGAGAAAACGTTTTGGGGTTTGGCATTACAAAAGGTCTTTGTGTCTGGGAATTGATGCTCTAACCTCTACTAGTATGAGACTTCTACAGCACTTCCCCCTCTCTAAATAGCGTACTTGCTGATGTGCTCGGCTTTTGTCTGGAAGTACTAGGGAAGGCTTCCTTTCCCCTTTTACACATGGTGGTGACGGAATAAATTTTCCTTCCCCCAAGGTTGTTTTTGGTAAATAAGATATCACAAGGATTTGAGCAAATAAGCATTCTCACTGGAAGTTTTCGCAAAGCTGTTTTGAAAGAGCCGATGTGTTTGCAAACCACCCAGATATGGATCAGAAACAATGGTATGTGACTGGGGTGGCCAGTAACACTTAAGAAAACCTCGAGAGCTGATACTTCATTCATTCAATGTGTAAGGAAGATGAATAGTGCTATTGCCTTTAATTCCTCTGGAGGGTTTTGCACATGAATATGTACATGCAGGCCCTGCTGTTCCGTTTATAGATTAAGTTTTGGAAACTTGAAAGAGTTTGTTATTAATGCTGAAGCTAGAAGGGGAAAGCGCAGCCATTGACTGTAAGTGGCTACAAAGTATGTATTTTATTACACACATTCATTAATTTCCTTACATCTCTGAATATAGTGGTAAACAGCTGCTCTTAGCAAAGTTTCTCATGTTTATGTGACTATGTCATTTAAGAGATTGTCTCCTGGAGGCAGATGAAGGAATGTCAGAGAAATGAGAAGAGCTACTCTGAGTATACAGTAGTCAAAATTCTCTATTCTAGACCTGCTTACAGAGAGGCTCCTGCATCTATATTCCACCACGAAGTAACCAGAGTTATAGAGCCTCTGCTGCTTTCACTGATTTATATTGTTTTCAGGTACCTAAACTAGAGGCTTGATTTCAGAAGGTATTATTCACCGTTTAAATGTAAGGCAAAATGCAGCTACTCAGTGCAGTTATTCTGTCTGCTTTTAAACTGAGGTCAGATGTAGTCAGTTGCCTAACTGGGGAATCAGAGCTTGTTTTTTCACCTCTCTGTTTCAGGTTTTTTGTATCAGTCATCCCTGGTTCTGCAAACACAAAACTGCTAAGCCTTTTTTAAAAAAAACGTGTATCACATAATGTGTTCTTTGAGGGTTTGAGCCTGTGCCCATTGAGGTCAATGACAAAGCTTCTATTGACTTCAGTGATACAGAATCAGGCCCTGAGGCTCAAAGAATTGGTGCATTGTTAATCGCTTGGTGCTAGCAGGCAAAAGGGGCTTGTAAATGCGTATCCCACTGCCAATAAATGGATGCCAAGCAGTTAGCATTTCTTGCACCCAAAGCATATGCACTTCATATCCATATAGGTTTTTAGAAGTCTAAATGAAGCCGCTCCCAGAGCTAACTTTTCTACCTCCGGATTAAAGCATCGTTAATTAGCAAACCAAATTTTTCTGAATTAAACAGTCCAAACACAATTCCAGCATATTTATGTATGGAACAGAGGTGTAGTCTGCTTGTTTTATTATCTCCTCTGTCATCGATCATGTACAGTACATTTTACAGAGTAAAGTTTTGAAATGATTAGCTGCCCTGTTTCCCCATAGTACTTTGCACATTTGATCGATTTATAGTCATTTTGTTCAGCGCTGACCTTGCTGGGTTACAGTCATTTCTATAGCTCCAAATCCAGTTAATCTGTGCTTAGTGGCTGAATTTATAGCTGAACAACCAAAATATTTAAGTACTAACTAACCTTTCCTTGTGTCTATATTCTTTTTGGCTTGCACGATTTCAGTACCCTGCATGCGAACTGTAGGGCCAGATCCTGGGGTCTGTAATCCTTTCTTCAACAGGAAAATCTACTGAAGATGGAAGTACACTTCCAAAATTTGCAAGGTTATTTGGTTCAATGTCCATTTTTTTTTTAGAAACAGCCTATTTCGGGAATACCTATTGATGTCTTTGAAACACTGAAAAACATTAGGCAAGTGATATTATACATTAGGGTGAGGGTTGGGGAAAATATAAACAGTTTTCTAATAATCTGGGTCCAGAGGTAGGGAACATTATCACGTTTCTGTGAAACAGCTTTCCTTTCCATGCTGCTCCTGGAACCACAGGGCTGCTTTTGTCATCAAGCTACCTTTCATCTCCAAATCAGTTTTTGGGCTAGAGTACAAATCATGTACTCTATTGAACAGAAGGAAAAGCCGTAGAGCTGAAATACATGCTAACCCCTACCTGAGCAGTTTTGCCCAGAGTGGGGAATCTGTTTATTGCACATTCTCACTCGGCAGTCTTGCTCACATTTTTAAGAATCAGTTATGATGACTTTCGTGCCAAAAATAGGCTTTCACTGCTCTCTTGCTTCTGTTTTTCAGAAGGAGCCAACATAGCTTCCACCTGCAAGCGGGATTCTTCTGAGCAGCTTCAACAGGACTGCAGGTTTCAGGAGCTGCAGCGTGTTACACTTGATAAACCCCACTGACAGGCTTCGGGCTGCAAGGACGTCACTGGGGGTGCAATGAGAAGGCCGTGGTATCACACAGAAACCACTGAAGGCCTTGTTTAGCCTTTCAAGACTGCATCAGGGAAAGAATATGACTTGACTCTCAGGGCCCCAAATGATTTTGCAGAACGGAGAGTGCGCTTTGAAAGTGCATTTGAAAAGTGCATTTTTAGTCTTAAAGGGAATGTTTGGTACAAGTAATCAAGAGATACATATGACCCCACAATGCTGTTTTTACAAAGCTGCTGCGAAGTATTTAATTTCTGGGTCAGTTAGAAGCATTCAGCCTTCTGAATCAGAAATATATTTCCTGTTATGGGGAATGTATACATATATGTACTGCATGCTTTCAAGATGCAGCAATCTGGGCCTAATCCAAATAAAATTAGAAAAGTATTTCCTTCTTCTTTTTGCATTTGTGATCTAATGACTTGGATGTCCACAGACATCAGTGAGGGTTTCTTATTCACTGCGCATGGGACCAGAACTTTATCTCAAGGTTACATCTTTGTATTTCTAGGCTTAATGGCCTGATGACCTTGAGACAGTCTGTGAACTTTGAAAAATGCTGTTGCTACTAAGGGCTGCCATTCAGTTTCCTTTTGGCTTGAGCAGCCTAAGTTGTCTTGTATGTTCCAAAACCTCAGTAATTCAGCAAAAGCCTTTTGATGAACACAACTAAATTGAGAGAGTGGATCTTCCCTGATGAACCAATTTTGGAAATTTTAGTTATGTTTTGTCATCAAAAATGAACGTTGCTGACGGATGTGAGAAGAGCTGTCAGCTGATCTTTGTGTTTTTAGCTTATAGTTATAGTGCTGAGAAAATTATTTTTATGTGTCTATTTTAGAAGATCACTATCAGCTTATTCGAAATGTATCATAATCAGGACATACGTGAGTGTAAAGTTATGGGGACTCTGCTATTTGACCAAATGACTCTGTAAATATGAGAACTACAGGAATAACCTCTTACGAGAAAGTTGGTATTGCATACATTGCATACTGAAAATATGCAGAAATTAGTTGACTTTTGGTTCAGTATTGTGCAAAGTATGGAAAACGCATTCACTGAGAACAAGGAAAACAGCTGGATTCTGGCCTTGTTTTAAACACAAATCTCAGCACTTAGGAAGTTCCCAATGTCACCTCCAACGTGAAATAGCTGGTTTAGCTTGAGCAAAGCTCATGCTGCAGTGGAGAAGGCCGTGGCCTGAGCTAAACCAGCAGAATGTATCTGGAGTACGTGACCATACTCAAAGTGCTGTGCCTACGCGGAGACACATCCATCGTGGCCTGACATTTACTTAGGTTTGACATTAGGTCTGCAGGGGTATTTCTCTGGCTGCTAATTGTCACTGACTTGGGTTTCTTTATATATTAGCTCATGGAGTGTTCTAGAACAATTTCTGCCTTTTCTGAGTTAGTTCCATCTGAATCAGTCAGCCCCAAGCCTCTTCTGCCTAGTCAGGCAGGTCCTCTCCCCAAAAATCACATGTGAACTGAGCTGTTAGAGCAACGTCACTGGGCTGGTAATTATCATTTATCTGTACACAGACTTGCTGTAGACTGCTGACTGAACAGGCACTGAGAGGGCTCCTGGCACGCTAAGCCATATTTACAGCTAGCCGTTGTTGTATTTACAACAATGCAGCTTGCTGAGCTGACATCTTTCGGCATTCTTCTGCAAAAAGAGACAGAGCATGTGGAACGAAGGGTCAAACGCTGAGTAGAAGTACATAAACTGGCAGGTAGCTTCTAGCAAGAGCCAGGTGGGAGACAAATGATTCAGAAACTACAAGGTCCGGGAGATGCAAATCTTGAAAAACTGTGGTCATTATGCTCCAATTCATACAGAATTAGAGTAACGCCCTGTCTCCTTGCTTACCACAGATATTTTGACACTAAGCCAAACTCCTCACTAAAAACTTTACGAGTGCTGATCTACTGAGGAGCTGAATTCAGCTCTAATGGCAACGCCAGGTTCAAAGGTCATGTATATCTAAGCATAAGGGATTGTGTGATGCTGGGTGGAATGGGGTAGCCCTTATGCTATGAATAAGCTTGCAGTGAAAACATACCCTTTGGTGCTGCTGTCACTGGATTTCACCTTTGACAGCAGAATGTTTCCCTAAAGAATAATAGAAACAAGTGCTTTCCAAAAGATTTCCAGCATGTTGCTTTTCATATATACTTAATACTTCAAAACCTTGTAACAGCACTCCAGAAATTTACAGCACCAATGAGCCCTATTTAGCAACGCCTTTCCATTAATCTGCCTTTTTTTTTTTTTCTTCAATAGCATAATTATGTTAGAAATAAGGAAAGCAACTGTGTATTCATGGTCCAATTTAATAGGCCCCAATACTTTGCTAAAGCACTGCAGTGGATCAGTTGGAGTTAATTATTATACGAGACTACATGGGAAATAACAACAATACATCAAAGTAATGTGTAAGGTCTGCCTTGCAATACAAAAGCAAGAAATTACAAAGTTAAGTCTAAAATTATGTGTTTGCATTTCCTCCTTAACTCACTGCATCACACTTAAAGTATTATAGCCCCAAAGAAACCTTGTGTAAGACTGGCCACTTCTTAGCTAACCCTTCTGATAACTGCGTACAGCTGATTAACAAGAAGGTGTTACAGACAATTCTGAATCGTCTTACTTTTAGAGATTTAAATAACTGGTTAATCACTGTGAAAGTAACTGTGGAGGCGGATGCTGCTCAGCATCAGTGTCACAACCTAGGCAGAGGCAGAGCTACTGTTTCTGAAAAAGAGTGACTTTTATGTAAACAGGTTTTGAGGTAGAACTATAAGGTGACCTGCCACCTTCCCCATCTCTGCCACCTTCTTCTCCCCACCCCCCTCAAGAAAAGCTCCAGACTCTTTTACTTTATACTTTCTTATGTATGCAGAAATACCTTATGAGATATTTTAAATTTTAAAAATCTAGTCCTGCCTTTCCTGTTGTTCCCTGGCCTCCCTTGCACCTCAACACTATGGATATGTAGGAACAAAACAGACCATTAGTTTTATTCAAAGACCATTGAAGTCAACAGAATGATGCTTAATGAATGTAATGGTTTTTAGATTAAACTCTAGGATACTGCATGACAAGTACCAAGGAAATAGCATCTGGCTCATGGAAAGGAAGGATTTGACTTGATGGACATTTATTGTTTTGCATTTGTTAAGATACACAAATTATTATCTGAGATTGAGTGTCCAGTAATGGTTTGATGTTTTAAACAGTTCTCTGTAGTACCAGAGGGGCCTCCCGTAGAAAGGGGACAATCACATCTGAGATCTCTAATATTTATAAAGCAACACAAAAGTTAAAATAATAAGAGTAAAAAAATCTTTCAAGATTTCTTTACATAATTTGAAGCAAGAAAAATCACAGTGCTGCTTTTTTCAGTTAATTTTGCACTCTTGAAACATGATTCTCCAGAGGGTACATATGCAGCTAAATTAAACAATAAAAACAATTTTTAAATTCAAGATCACAGAATTATTTTTAAATTAAATGAAACTTCTGTCTAAACTTTAGGCTTAAGGGTTTCCCAGGAGGATTCTGGGGTCTGCTACCTAGCTCCTAAACAATATACATGGTAGGGTGAAAAGAGGGAAATCAAATACATAGATTCTATGAATCTATGAATCATTCGTTGATGTGCAGGCCTTGACCAGAATCTTTGTGCCATGCAAAATGTGATAACTGCATTTACAGTGCAGAAAAGTCAATTAGCGTCCATTTATCCACAGTAGAATTTAGAAGAATTTAGTAGAATTTAGTTGAATTTTAGTAGAATTTAATAGAATTTTAGTAGATTTTAGTAGAATTTATCCATTTATCCACAGTAGAATTTATTTCACTGATCTAAGATACTTTACACTGGATAAGGATTTGGTCCAGTATATTCTGAAAGGCACCACTAAGAACTGTGGGACTGTGAACACCCAACAGATGGGTGCCTCCTCCTTGACCTTCTCTGAGTCAGTTACACCGTGAAGTCTGCTTTCAAATTACTGCAAGGACCGGGTCCGTATACAACACAGAGCTTCGTCATCAGAAGCAGGATGCTCTAGCAACATCATGGGTTAGACACAGTTCTCAGTAGCAGATCCTCAGTGATAGCAGTGATCTTACCTTCATGTTAGTGCTTGAGTACTTAGTTATTACTGAGTGCTTGTGAGGACACAACAGAACTCAAAACAGGATTTGAGCGGTTTACATGTTCAAGAGCAGTTTCAAGATAAGCTGATACTAAAACAACATTTAACAGGTGATAACAAATAAATATCTCTTTTCCTGCAAATCAGGTCTGTGGACTCCTGGGACTCGTGGGGTACTTCTGAAAAGTCTGCAAAAGGTAACCTAGAAGAGTAAATCTATTGTCAGTAGACTTCAAAATGCTATACAAGGGCCACTGCAGATCTATTGGAAAATGCTTTAGACTCTTCAAATTGATATGAGGTGAGAATTGCTATTACAAAACCCTTCTGCCAATTGTTTTTTTTTCACTTCTTATGCCTTCTGTTGTGCTGAAAGAGCAATCAAATCGTCAGTTTTATACTGTAATCATCAAGATCCAGCACAATTGCTACAAGCCGTGACTTACAAAGCCAAACAACTTTTAATTAGGAATGGAAGTTTCATAAAGCATGAGAACACTTCTGTTAACACTGGCTATATTGTTAATATCAGATCTTTTCAAATAAGCGACTGGGTTTCTGAAGAATTTGCTTGTCTCCTGAACACCACAGATTATCAGAACCGCATTGTGTTATTCACATCAAGTGTACAACTGTAGTCATCTCTGTACTCTCAGTTAATCCCACTCAAATCAATAAAACAAATCACATTAGGCGAAATACATCTCTGTGCAGATGGACAATGCAAGTCGTTCACAATAAGACACAATATGATTTAAAGACTGTGTATTAGATCTTTTCATATACATGGATCAAAATCTCCAGCCTGTGGGTTAGACTGTGATGTTGCAATAGGATCTCCCTCTCTTCCTATGATTTTGCTCTATCGCCTTCTCAGATTCTGGACTGTTCTTTACATTCCCTAATATCATCCTTGGTGGTTTTCTTCCATTTATTGTCTTGTTGGACCTTGAGACACTGGTGGAATTTCGTGGTAGCTTAGGTAGGTCTCTAAGTGAGAGGGGAAAAAGGGGCTCTTAATTAAAGTACTAGAGCTGCTCATTCGTACCATGTATGCTATTTGCACCTCTTTCTTCCAAGGAAATGATTTCTTTTCATGGAAGCTGCATAGGAAAATCTTTTCACATTCAAGGTGACATTTCTTGGGAAGTGACAAAGCAAGGGAGAGACCAACACTCCACAGGACTAAGGGAGACGCAGCTTAAAGTTCCTTTTCTGTCTCATTTCCTTCCCGTATTAACTACTACCTTATTTATATGAACTGAATGAACTCTAAAAAAAAAAGAGTTCATTCCATCCCCTAGTGCTGCAAAGGCTCACTCCAGAAGTAAAACAGGTTCTTTGAAATTAGCAGAGAACTGAATGTCAGTTTTCTGCATAACTTAGAGCTTTGTTACCTACCAGACTACTGGCTTGGGGAAGGACAGGAATCTCTGTCTGATCAAGTGGAACGGAACAAATCTGCAATCCTTAAAACTTCAGTGAAAAATGAAAATTCTTTTTGTCTAAACATCCATTTCTAAGAATCTATGTGCTGTTTTCCAAAGACATTTTCATTGAAAGACACTACCGCAGATTTGAACTGAGGTGAGGTGAGTTATGGTAATACACGCACACTGGGAGAAAAATAGACTTTTGATTGGCAAACAGTCATCTGAAGTGATTATTCACCACTTAGAGCTAAAAGAGATTGTCTTTAAGAAGACTATATTTCAGTAATTATATACAGAAATTCAATATTCAGTGGTCAGACCTTGCACAGCTGAAGTTGGTATGAACTGGATATAACTCCCAAGATTGCTTGAAAACTGTATTCATAGGTATAAAACAAAAAGAGAGAGAGGATCCATTTTATTAACAGTATATAGGGGATGCCATTACTTTTTTATTTGATTTACGGTTTCCTTAAGTAATAAATATAGATGAGCATAGCAAAAGTACAGGTTTAAATAAGAATTGCAGGGCTGTGTTATGCCAGCAGTGCCTAGTGTACAGTTAATCAGAAAGCAGAAGGTAATATAAATTGTTTCTGACATTATGGGACTATAATAACACTACATTTCCACCAGCCCCGTAGCTCTTAGAAGAATCACAAGTATGTATCCTGAAGATACCACAAACCAAAGAAAAATGAAGAGATTTGTACATGCTGTTCCACATTTATGTCTTAGTTGTGCAATTGTAATATATATAGGTTATTACTGTAATAGTCCATGTTCAGTTCTGATAAAAAAATGCTGAATGAATTTGCTTCTGCTACCTAAAGTTGAATTAGACTCCAGTAACGGAGTAATGACTTTTATTTATCAACAAGTTTCCTCTTTGACCCTGTTCCTATACAAATCTCAATCATCCTTCCATAGGATGATCATATTCCTATGGAAGGATGATCATATTCCTACGTGCCAGACCATATTATTCTGCCAGGATGTATTGGGTAAAATCCTAGCTCGATCATAGGGGTAATAAACCTACCATACATTTCTGTGGTTCCAGGATTTCATCTGTTAACTGTTCTTAGAAAAAACGAGTTAACCAGAAATCAATGATCCAGGTAGTCACCCATCCTGTCTCTAATGCTGACCAGTACAAAAACTTTCAGAGAACGTTAGACATACTGTAAACTCTCATCATGCATAAGGAGAATAGGTCTTTCTTGAGACATCCAGGAGCTACTTTCTGCCATGAATTCTGAATATTAATCCCAACAGCTTTTTACTAGTTAGTCTAATGCATTTACTCTGCTAATTCACATAAAATTTTAAAGTTTTAAAAACAATTATTTTTGCCAAGAATACCGTGGAGAAGACAGCTTTATAGAATAGCTATAAACTGCATAGCAGCATATTTCTGTTAAACTGTCTCTCGTCTGCTGCCTTTTAATTTCATTTTATGTCTCTGTTATTGCATGGTAATGAAAGGTAAACAGGAGAGCTTCAGTAGTTTGTTCTATGCCCACTCATAATATAATCAAATCTTAACTAGATGTCCTTTTGACCTGTTTTCCAAAATGTATGAAGCTGTAATGTCTGCATTCATTTTCCCTCTTTTGACACTGTACTTTCCTCTTGACTCCTTCTATCTGTAGTTTCATCTTCTCCCTGAATCCCTTTTCATCTTTGTTTCTGTCTCTCCCTACTATCACTCTATCTGTTAACTGTCTATTGTACAACTAATCAGTTTAGCTAATCAAAATGCTGACATTAACATAAAGTTCAGTTGTGTCTCCTTTGTTTTTATGAAGAAATAACCAGTTTAAAACAAACAAAAAACCAAACCAAACAAAACAAAAAAAAAGGCTGTAAGACACAACTGGTAATACATTTATTGGCAATTATAACCTGATTTGGTTGGTCTGGGGAGAAGCACAATGACTTCTAGAAACTCTCTGCCTGAGTGTCTCTCTTGCAATTAGAAATAGGAATGGCAGAAGTGCTAAAGTCAGCTTAGTGCAGTTAGGGTGAAGCTTGAGCCACAGAAACCTGGTGCAGATTTTGCCAAGACTTCATGCTAACGCTATGGGTTTAGCCTAGTAACGTCAGAAAGCCTGGTGAGAACACTGCGTCCCAAATTCCATAGCATTTTTCTAATCCACTGTTAGACATTACAATGAGAACGCATTAGCTAATTATAAATCATTACCTCCTCCTGCTCAGGTAGATAGTACTCCAAATCCCCTAGTGTCCCAGAACACTATAAATCATCTAAACACAAAGCTCTGATTATCCTGCAAAATCTTGTTTGTATTTAGTTAGGGAAGGTTTGGGAAAGCATCTGGTATGACCTCGCTTACCGCAGAACTCATTAACTTGAGTCACTGAGCATCCCTAGCAAAGTATATAAACTATTTATACGGCATTAATATCCACAGAAGGTCAACTAATCTCCTACCATTTTGTCCTAGGACACACTGGGTTCACTGTAAGAAAGATAAACAGGGATGGGGTCTCTTTGGGTTTCTCCAAAAGCTGTATGGGATGGGTGCTGTACCATCTGTATCTGCAAATAGTACTGTGAGACTAATTGCCTAAGCAAAAAGCAAAGTGCAGACAAAAAATGCTAATAATAACAACAACATGTATATTAGGGGCTTCAGGAGGAAAACTGTGGGTGATAATGAAAATTTATCTCTGCACAAATATGTTTTGGATTATAACAAGACTCTCCATTTTGAGATAAGGCTGTGAAGCACCATTTTATTTGAGATGAGGTACCCACTCTACCGGCTGTGTAGGAAAATGAGATCCTGACACGTGCCACCTCCATGTATGGCTATTGTCTCTCTTCTCTTGTCCTAATGTTAAACATCTATATTGTTAAACATAATTTCTTCAGTACATCATCAGCTGTCAGTGTGGGAGGTGTCAGTCAGCCTGGAATACACAGCTGCAGGGATGGAGACAACTTTGTGAGAGCAAGTGAACAGGAAGAAAGTAGGGCCACTAGGAAAGGGCATTAAAAAAAAAAAAAAAAAAAAAAAGACAGCAGGACTTTGTGGTGAATGTGTTAGGAATGGGCTGGAGGTGGGCAGAATAGGAAAAGATAAGAAGTTTGCAACCAGAAAGAGAAATTATTTGCCTGTAGGAACATGTTTTTCACAACCATCTTGACTGCCTAAACTTCACATACCTGTTTGTAGCTTTCAGATCTGCTGTACTTACCAAAGGACATTTCAGTGAAGTGTCCTACAGTAAAGCCGGGCTGTTGTTCATGTTCTTAATTCTGAGTCTCAGACTTCCTGCCTAGGGCAGCTGGGCCAGTTGCTTTCCTTGATTTTTAAGTTTCCACATCTGCAAGAGAAGAATACAATCATGCTCCATGGGGATGTTCACAGGAATTCATAGCTAATATTTGTAGAGTGCTTTGAGCTTGAAGAGTGCTATAAAGATGGCCCTTTATACCCCACCTATTGCTACAGATAACCATTTCTTTAAATAGAGAGAGCAACTGATAACTGCCATCTCAATCTAAACAGGGACCATTACCACCCGCCCCGCAGCCTGATCCCTGCCCGAACTGGAATAGAATCCGTCTTCTGGGCATGATTCTCATGAGGGAACACACAACATACAGCAACCAGTGGATGCACCCAGGAGCAGGAGTTGCATATATGCTGCTAAAGGCATATGTTATGCTCCTGTGTCATGATGTGATGCCCTATTCTTCACTTGTGCCTTTGGCTTCCTGCAAGTGTAGTGGTTTGAATCTCTGATGTTATTCATTAGCATATGTGCAGCAATATGCCACCGTCTTACATCCCGAGTACTTACATGAAGCTACAGCCAGTGGCACTGGTTGATTATTTTGTGAATGCAAAGCCAACTATTTTTCATATTATCCCTAACTCAACTGAACAGAGATCCAAGGAACACCAGAACTTGAAATTAAGGGGGAAAAAAAAAAAAAAAAAAAAAAGGAAAAAGGGCAAGCAGAGGAGGACCAAGGGAAAGTGACCTGCTGAAATCAGAGGAAAAGGAAACATTAAGTGAAGAACAATCTTCCCTGGGCCTATGAGATGGACTAGGTGACCTAATATCTTTTGTGTCTCCATTTTGTACAGTTTTGTTAGCCTCAAAGCAGCAGAAAGACCAAAGGGCTGCAGGATCCATATAGTGAGGTGTCAAGGAGACGAGTACAAGTTCAGTCCCTCAGAGAGCCAAGCTTTAAGCAGCAGCACAATAGCTCCCTATGGATATGCAGGCCAGGGGCATATCAAGATTGGTGCTCAGCCAAGAGGTGGGCCGCGGAGAGGTACACGGGACGCCCAGCACCCTCCTGCCTGCTCCCCTGCGGCCATCGGGCGGGCCAGGCTTGGTGTGCTGTGCTGGGGCAACACGGCCTCCGGCAGAGATGTTCCCTGTCTGTCTTTTCCCAGCACAAGGGATGAAACAGGGAGACTCTGATGGATTTTCTTCCTTTAGAGGAGGTTGGGAAGGACCTGATATTCCCGTGTGTGGGATGAACTCGTCGTTCTTCACCTCATGGCACCGTGAGCAGAGGAAGGCGGGAGCCTCCCCCCTCAGCCATCAGGAGGGATGGGGAGCACTCTGGCGCCGGGCAGGCAGCCCCGCCGGGCAGGCGCATCGCCCCTTCGCGCTCCTTGCTGGCTGCCCTGT
>KL276264.1:0-23128 GCA_000699545.1 Podiceps cristatus
TTTTTTTTCCCTCTTGAAAATCTTGTAACTGTTCTCTAATATGGAGTTGGGTGCCTTAGTTCCAGTGTGAACTTCATCTTCTGGCCACTGGACTATAGGAGACTTTTGTTTTACGTGATGAGATTGAACAGTTTGCACATGGAGCACAAATCCATACTGAAACTATGTTTAAGCAGAGATCCAACTGTGTTTGGATGTCCTCTCACTTCCCCAGTTACTCTTAAACTGGTTTGGAAGCCAGCTCAGAAACTGGCAGTATCTGGAATCATGCTGATATTGTGAAACAGGATGATCAGTTTGTAAAGCACAGCTTTTGTGTAGTTCAGATCTGGGTTCCAGTTCAGCTGACTTAATTTCCAGTTAATTTCTAGCAGTTAGCATACTGCTGGTTCTTTGCACAACCCTGTTTTTTTAATCCTTAGGCTAAGGATGGGGCTGCAACCCACTCATCTGTTGTTCCAGTGTAACGCGGTTGGTGTGAGAAAATTGTGTCTATGTCCTAAGGCAGTGGAGGCCTTACCATAGTGTGTCACATGCTTAACTGAGATCCTAGGCATGACTGCATTTTAGCATCAGCCTGATAAATTCAATGCAGTATCTACCCTCTAGCAGAAGGTTGTGTTGTGGTGCCACAAACTATTTTCCTGCGCAAAATAAGTGGAGGTGATCCCAGTAACGCTTTCTTCCAACAGGAAGGTGGCTCTTGGGTTGCTCTTCTGCTGTTTCCCAAACCAAGCCTTTGGCTGATAGCCTTTTTGCTGTTCTCCATTCTGTAGAAGACTGGCAAATTCCTCCACTTCTTTGAACATCTCAGTGTGAAAGTGGATTTTAAAAAATGTGCTTAAAAAGTGGCAGCCTGGACTGGGAGCAGATATAGTATAGATGTGAATCAGCCCTTTCACAATGAAGGCTGACTGTGTGTGTGCGCCCTCTTCTCTGTCTAACCCCCACCCCCTTTTCTGGGTTAAATACAACCTCTAACTTGGCTAAATACAGGATTTTTTGACCAAATGAATTTGAGCACCATATGATCTGCCTCCTCATGTTCCCTGAGCCCTACACAGGAGAAGGGAAATGTTTTTGAACAAAGTCTGCTAACAGAGTTGTGGGTGGAAAGAGGACAAAACGAGTACGTGAAGAACCACATATTTTCACTGGACTTCTAAAACAAGTGACAGTTTGTTCTCCAGAGAAAGGCACATTTAAACTGAACAGTGAAAGTGAAGGGGGTTTTTTTGGGTGGGTTTTTTCTTAGGTGTTGCAAAAATTCTTGTCCAAAATAAGAAGCATCGAGGCTTGTAAGCACGTAGTTTTTAAATATGAATATGTGCCAGGCTGAATCCCAGGTGAGTCCTCATGACACACAACAGCAAATCCTGTTCTTAAACACTGGAACCTAAAGGCGAGATTTCGGTGAAGGTGAGCGTACTCTGATGTCTGGCGTTTTACACTTTTCTTCGGTAGAGATAATCTTGTTCCTGTGCAGGAAGTCTGACAAATGTCAAAACAACCTGAGTTACGGCTGGGTGAAACCTTTCGCTAACTAATAAAGACCCGTGTCAGAGCTCACTGAAGATGAGTATGTTTCCATGCTTGGAGAGGGTAAAGGAAGGCTGAACACTACTAAGAGTATTCCTGCATAAAATGGGGGGGGGGGCGGGATATGCAAATATGTTTCCCCCCTTCTTCCCTTTCCTCCTTTCCCTCCTTATCCTCCTTTTCCTTTTTGTTGACGCTGAAACTCATCCGTTGAAAGATTACGCTCACTACCAACCAAACATAGCTTCCCCACGCCAACCCCCATTTATTATTTAGTGGATTTAGTGGGTGGCTCGGTGCACACCGTGAGCACGGGCACTGGTGGGTTGGGGAAGACGGAAAGTGCAGCTGGGCAGAGTGGGGCATAGTGGCTCTCCTGGCTGCAGCAAGCTCTTAGATGAACTCAGCATGTACCGTTTCCCACAAACTAAGGGACACCATGTGCCCATGTAATTGCTTCCGGTGTGGTTCCGGTTGTGCAAAACAAGCTTTTCCACGTGGTGTTTGGAGTCGAACCTTGCAGTCTTTTTGCTTTCACGTGAGAATCCAAAAGTAAAATACTTTGCTAAGCATATCTGCATAATCGTTTTGGCCAAGAAATTCAAATAGGATAGTTAATAAAATAAATTTTAAAGGGGGAGAAGTTTTTTGTTAAAGTGAACCTTAAGGATGAAAAGAAGAACCAGAAACCTCCATTGTATCTTTCTGTTTGCTTTAAGAATTTACAAAGTGGAACTTGTGATTTCCGCATTGACCAAATTCATGAGAGTAAGTTTCTCAGCTTTTTCTGTTCTTTAGATACAAAAATATTTTGATTCTCTTAGGGTATTTTGGTTGCAAGTTAGGAAGAATGACCTTTCAGGTTTTCTAAACTAGCTGAGTTAGTACTGAGATGTTCTTTCCCTGTAAGCTTACTTGTTCAAAGATAGTCAAGGCTGGAATTTGTGCTTTACAGTCGCACCTGCTTTCAGTCTGGGTGGGAAGGGCCCCCAAGGATCACAGAGTTCCACCCCCCCTGCCACAGGCAGGGACACCAACCTCCAGGCCTGGAGCTACACAAGGTTGCCCAGGGCCCCGTCCAACCTGGCCTTGAACACCTCCAGGCATGGGGCATCCACCACCTCTCTGGGCAGCCTGTTCCAGCACCTTGCCACCCTCTCTGTAAAAAATCTTCCCCCTAATATCTAATTTAAACCTTCCCTCCTTCAGCTTCAATCCATCCCCCCTTGTCCTGCCATTTTCTACCCTTTTAACAAGTTGGTTCCCCTCCTGTTTGTCCGCTCCCTTCAGGGACTGGAAGGCTGCAATGAGGCCCCCCCGCAGCCTTCTCTTCTCTCGGCTGAACAAGCCCAGCTCCCTCAGCCTCTCTTCCTAGGGGAGGTGCTCCAGCCCTCTCATCATCTTCGTGGCCTCCTCTGAACCCTCTCCAACAGTTCTGCATCTTTCTTGTATTGCGGCCCCAGATCTGGACACAGGACTCCAGGTGGGGCCTCACGAGGGCAGAGTAGAGAGAGACGATCCCTTCCCTGTCCCTGCTGGCTTTCTCATTCTTTAAGATCTTCCCCGTACTGCTGACATTGCTTTGTGCCCATAGCTGTAAAAAACCTTACTAGGTGACTATCTAGTCTTCAGACTTGGGTTTCTCTGGTTTAAAGGGGCCTGGAAAACGGGCTTAGACATCCCGTAGTGGAGCAATAAAAATACAGTTCTGAGAAAACTGTTTTTAGTCCAGATGAAATACAAAGAATACAGTACCCAGTATGTCGTGAAAACAGGACCTTGCACAAGAGGTGTGTTACTCGTCATCGATTCTGTTTATTCCTGGGTGCAATTCAAAGAGGTGGTTTGCTCTATAAAGTGTGGTTTGTCATGCAATATGATGTAATTCACACCATGGCTGGGAGAGAGACTAAGCATGGTGCTTCTAGGGAAGGATTTAAGCTATTCCGGTTTTGTGCACAGTGAAGAAAATACTGTCAGAACTCAGCCTTGTTTGTTCTCTATTTTAATGCTTTCCACTTTTGTTTTCTGTTAGGGTGGTCTCATCCCTTAACATAGTAGATTTTTCCTGCTATTTCTCTGCATAGAGTTTGTAGGAGCTGAAAGAGAGTCTAATTTTATCAAGCTTGTTGCCTTCAGCTTGTGAGTCCTGGCACCCCTCTGCTTTTTCCATTTCCCCCTCCTGCTTCTCCAGTACTCAGTACTAAAACAGCTGTAGTGTTGGTATCTACTTAAAAAACCTTCCAGGAGTCCCGTGTATATATACTTTACGTTTTGGCTTCTTCAAATAACTTCTCAGTTACTCGTGATCACAGGGATTTTACAGCCCACCTGGAGGATCTGCACCCCTGTAAGGCTCATGTGAGATGTGTGTTGCTGCCTGTTTTCCTGCAGCAAAGGCTTCAGCTACTGACTATGATCCCCACCATCGTCACTTCCCCTCTCATTGAATTCCTTGGACTTGTAGATTAAGTGATTATAAAGCACACTTAGCTTTGAATCAGTTCTAGTTTAAAACTAGTGTGTTTAACTTTTCTCTAGGCTCTGTTTTGGATATTATAAAGCACATTGTGGCCAAAGGAGAACACAAGACCGGTGTCCTGGATGAACCCTGTATAGCCACGATCCTTAAGGAGGTGCTGGAGGGGCTGGACTACCTGCATAAAAATGGACAAATCCACAGGTATTTTTCATTTTGCTTATCTTTGTCCTGAAATGTGTCACTGAAACAGTAGTTGAGCACACGCAGTCTCATCCCACAGCCAGCTCTGAGGGCGTGGAAAGAGAAAGGTAAAGGTGGGAGCTTAATCAGAATTCAGAATTCAGATGTCCATATAGTTGCTGCTGCTTTAGGAAATACTATGACTAGGCCAAGTTTGGTAAACTTTGGGGTATTGGAAGTTCTGATACAGAGAACTTCTCTTCAGATGTCAACATTCAGCTGCAAAGTGTAGCTGGAGCTGGAAAACTTCAGCTAGTTTTGTTTCTTGCAGAGCTACAAATCACCAATAGCACTGCGTAAGAAGTGTTGAGCAATTTAATAAGGAGCCCTTCAAGCCCTGTTCTTTATTTTTTAAGGCTATTTGCAAGATCAACATAATGAAATCTGAGTTTGGATAATTTCATTTTTTAAAAAAATAATGGAAACAGAATTAGTGGAAAAAGTTCTTCTGTATGGAAAACCCAGTTAACTAATGGCCTGTGATTTGATGGATCACTGAAACATGGGTTTCTGTGCTGCTGTGTTGTTCGGGGGGTATTTTTAAATCATGTTTTCCCCTCCGTTGGTGTCAAGGTGTGGTGTAGCTCAGGAAGATACTAAGTCAGTATGTTCTGCCGTTAAAAAGAATGAGATTTGCAATCCCAAATATGTGCTGAAAATAGAATATACTACTTGTGGGTAATATACATCATCCTAGCCACAGACTACTGCTGGGATCAACAGCCTCCTCTTTCTTGGGAATTTTGTGAGCTTGGTTGTCTTCTGGTACAATGCCACTGTAAGCATTGCTGCTGCTGTGCTGGAGTAAGTTTCTGTCCTCTTATGATGGCTGCACAAGAAGAGGTAACTCTCTCTGCCAAAATGTTGTTTTAATTAGAAAATCCAAGAAGTATTTATTTCATATTTTTAGTCAAACTGACTGGCTTTTGTAGGTTGTCTTAGGTTAAAAATAAAGAAAAGGTTGGAAACAATTCTGGTGGAATTCTTTTCCCTGAAAGAAGTCTCAAATTTCCGTTTCCAGTCTCCATTAAAATTCTGATTTAACAAGAATGGTTGTCTTCATTGAAGACAGTTTTGATTTCATAGCTGGTTGCTTAACTTTGTTTTTTTAGAGATAAGACTTCATGCAGCTCTGGGAATTCAGAGTAAAGTAATAGACCAACTTACTTGCTGAGTACATGGTAGTTTTTCACCCTTACTGTAATTGGCAAAACTGTATTCAACAATGACTTGCAGTTGATTTGCTTGGCTGATTTAGTTCATCTTCTGGTTTAATGAAATTGCATTATCTATGTTAAAGCAACAGTAACCTGTTAAATTTCGGTTTTTCTGAAGATGTCACACACTGATTTCTGTATTGAAAGAGAGTTGATTCTCTTCTCTATTTGACTTGCTGGAGTAAAACAACAAAGCTAGTGATTGTGGTAAAGATTATAGAGGATATAGTTATGTGTGGTGCGTTTTTTTTTTTTTTTTTTTTAACTGCACTCATCAAAAATATGATGTTCATAGAAAGTTCAAACTGCTTGGTCTGAAGAAAATGTGATTCATCTTGACTCATTTGGAAGCGGACTGAACCAAACCTGCTGGAGCCATTCTCGTCCTGCTCATTGAAGCATTTTGCCCTTATTTAGAGGACTTGGGCAGAGACATCAAAGCTGTGTCATTGCTGCAGCTTAAGGTTGCAGCTGTACGTCAGCTACTTTGCCCGTGTTGTATCCTCGTGTTTTGGAGCTGCTCCGACAATTGTGTAACGTTTTATCAGAAAAGTTGTTTGGATTACCTTATTGTGTGGGGGTAAGGGGGTCTGGGAAATTTGGAGACGTAGTAATAATACAGAATGTAAGTTGTGTAGCTTCCTACCTGTGATGCAAAGGATGGATTTTTAACTGTTGGCAGAAAGCAAGCTTACCCGCCTTTGAGGGAGGAAACGTTTCCTTAATGGAGTTAATCATGCTGTCTTGCATTTTATCCAGATGTGCATACACTGAGAAAAAACTAAGTTGTAGTGCAGATGGGACCTTTCCTCATACATAGGAATATCTGTATGGTTTTCCCATTTTGCTTAACACGAGGGGTCATAATATTGGTCGTGCCTGATGGGAAAGGCAGGTGGAAGTCTTGCGGTCATGCCAGAGATGCTCTGAGAGGAAGTGTTTAAAATAACTAAACTTTGGTCCCCTGGGTCGACTTAAAGTATCTGGCTCTAAAGGAAACTGCATCAGGTGATGGCTGAACTGCTGAATATAGTGTCTACAATGTGGGGCAGCTGTGGTTGGGGTGAACTTCAGGCCCAAAACAAGGTCAGCTGTGAAGGGCCAAAATTGAAGGGCTTTGGTTAGACCTGGAACAACCAAGGCAAATCAAGCAGCCGTCCGGCAGAGCAACGTGTTCAGCCGGTGACACTAAACGTCCCAACTCCATTTGCATTGCAGCTAGGGAAAGGGGACTTGATAAAGTTAGAGACATAGTATGGGTGAAATGAATGTAATTAGCACATCTGAAGTTGGATGGCCAGGCTGGTGGCAAAGCCCGAAGGATGAATATCTGAACCCAAATGTAATTTTGTGGGCACTGTTGACCTGAAGCGTGGACGGCTTGTTACTGCTGTAAATCATCAGTGAGATTGGAGAATATATGTCTGACAGTGGAGCTGCTCGATACTTTTAAATTATGCATCATCTTAAATGGGTAAATTAAGTTAATGTGTGGAAGACTGGCTTAACGAAATTCTGCTGCCGCTGAGTCTTACTCTGCGTCAGCCTGCCTTGAACTTAATGCCACTTCCAATTAAGGTTTGGGGAGCTGGCTTTGCATGGAAGTGTAAATCCCCTGCTTTGGACAGGAGAGTCGCTTGACAGTGTTCTCTAGAGGAGATTAGGAAGCCAAATATCGAGTGAAGGCTTAAATTATTATAATTTTTTCTGTTTACTTTCCTAATTAACAGCCAGAGCGAGGCTGAGACTTGAATAGGTCCCATTGTTCAGCAACAAATGCTTAAGTCTCCCACATTGTCCCAAGCCATATTTTTTTGCATTTATCTTGCAAGGGCTGTTGGAAACAGAGGCTGAGGCTTTATGGAAAAGACAGAGGAGAAAGCAGAATCAGTTTTGTTTCCATGAAACACTCTATACCAAGGTAACGATTACAAGTGATCCCTGTCTTCCGCCAAAATCACCACAGCTTCCCATATCTCAGAGCTGGTAGCTCTCTGCCTTCTCTGCCTGTGCCTGTCCCTGGCCATCCCTCCTGTGCCGGCTCCACCGTCCCCGTTGGGGTTTTCTGTGCGGCACGGTGCTCCCAATGACAATTTGAAATCCTAGCAATCCGGATCTCGTTAAGTGAGTTAAATACCTGGGCACCAGCCAGCGTGCCGAGGATGGAGGGCCAGACTCGGAAACCTTCGGAAGAAGCTGTCCTGTAGGAATCTGCTCGGACACTTTTTTTAACGGAAGTCGAGCAAGACAGACATGCTGGGAGGGGTCTCTCCCGGGCTAATCTTGTCTGGGGGACACACAGGGTATGTTGCACCTTCTCCCCATTTTTGGATTCTAATTCCTCTGTGTATTTGGGGATTAGCAGGAGTTTGATGAATGACTTGCAAAAAAAAAAAAAAAAAAATTAAAGCAAAACCAACCCAAGAGGCTTTATTGCTTAAAAAGACTTGGAGGGAAGTTGAAGGTTTTTTCAGGTGGTACACTTTATGGCAGTCTGACAAATGAATTACGCTGATTAACTGTTACAAGGTCTCGCTGTCTTTCTCCCTATTTTTATCTCTGAGCTTATCTTCTGTCTGTGATTAGCTGTTGTGTAACTGAATATTTCAGTTAGTCCAGGTGAAATGATATGCTGCTCAAATATAATCAGATTCTCTTATTGTAGCATAATAAATGTGATACTCACATGCCTTTTTGTAAAAACAAAAAAGCTTGGGGAATGGTTCAGGGTTGCATGCGCTTGAAATACTGGCATGGCAGTGATCCAGCTGTTAATTTGTTTGCTGCTCTACTTCTTAGAGGGTGAGAGGTGCAACAGCACATTTGATACACTGAGTTAGATCAGCCTGTGCCCCCATACAGAATGTTTTGGGGTTTTTTTGGTGTCTTTTCAAAATCAGTTTTCTGAGTGTGGGGGCAGCAGGATGCCGTGGCACCAGTTTGAATGTTGTTGCTTTGAAGAGACCCTGGAAACAATATTCTTGCTGTGTGTTTTTTATGTCAAATAAGTTAGTCAAATAACCTTAGGATGGTGTTGATATAGCTTCAACGTTTAATTGACTGCCTCCTCTGCCTCTGTTAAAATAATTTCTGAAAAAAAAGATGTCTGTATGAGAGCACGTACACATCACCAGCACTTGTGTGAGGGGTTTTGCAGGAGTGTTCCTCCAGTAGTGAATTTGGGATTTAAGATGAAGGAGCTGATGGATATATTTTGGCAGAACTCAGCTTCCTACAAGATTCAAGCTTAATTTTCATGGAGCTGATTAATGCATTGATAGCCATGCTGGCAGGTATTGTGGTTAAACTGGATTCCAGTATGCCTCTGATTATTTTGAGGACTGAAATACTGTACTCTTTTGTTTCTGTAGCAATACTGTAGGAGAACTTCATAACCCTCCTCTCCATAGGGCTATAATCTTGTTTGGGGGAGTGTGTTTTGGAACTGAAGTAGGGATGGCTTGAGGAATGGATAATGGGATGTGGAGCCTTTTGCCTTTAATTGCCAGTTTGATTTTAAGTGAGGACACTTGTAATTTGAAAGGTAGTGATTGCCCAGCTGTGGGAAGTGGAATTTTATATATGCAGAAGTGTACTTTGGTCTCTTCTGACAGTATGGGATGGGTAGAAATAACCTTTAGGGGTAGTTATTACTATAAATTTTAAAGCTTTAATTTGTAAACAGTTCAGTAGCCAGAACAATAGAAAAGTTACTCTTGGGTGTCTTGGTGGGGAGGAAGAAAAGATGCCGCTCTAGATTGTACTGGGTGATTTGTTTCCCCAAATAAATACCTCGTTGTGCAGCATCAAGGGCACGAGGACCCCTGACTTGCCGCTCTGTCACGGCAGTCAGTCTGGGGCGTATTGTGATGGTTTGGCGAACCAGCATGTTCTCCTGGTGGCTGTTTTTTCCACTGCATTATCCAGAAATTTATTGGTGTTGGGTGTGTGTGTTGTTTTGTGGGGTTTTTGTTTGTTTGTTTGTTTTTTGTTTTTTTTTTTTTAAAAAAAAAGTTTCCCTGTGTTTGCAGAGAAAAAATATGAACCAGATGTAAATCCCCAAATCTGCGGAGAGCCAGAAACAATAGCTCCTGTGGAGACAGTTTTCCTCGAAGTAGATAAAGACAGTCTCTGCTCTGAAGCCTAAAAACCTGGCAATTAAAACTCTGATGGTAAATATCAGTGCTGATGAAAGCGCAGGAGTGCTGGGGCCCTGCAGCGGCTCCAGGCTAATGCCAGCCCTCGGGGGCTCCGTGCATTACGAGGGTCCCGTAGCGGCCGATGGCGCCTGCGGCCGAGCGGTTGCTTGTGCGACTCTTGCGTTCAGGTGTCTGTCCTCCTGTCGTTCTCCTCGGAGCCGGGTGCTGCCTCTGGATTCTGTCACTGGGCGTTCTGCGGTTACTCAAAGTAACTTCGATTTATTCCAAGGGAAAAACAACTTTTTGGTACAACTATGCACTGCGTTAAGAGAAGTGCGTTTTTAGGTTTTTCTCCCCTCTTTGTTATGTGGAGATGAGAAGCAGGAAAAATACCACGTAGAGCCTGGAGAATAGTGGTTGGGGTGATCTTCAAAAGGTTCAACAGCAATGACAGGTTTTGGTCAGTGATGACTGAGTTGCACACTCAACTAATACAGTTTCTAGCAATTTCCAGATTATCAGGAATATTTGGATTTGATGTATTTCCAGAGGGAATAATCTTCATTCCCTGTCTGCAGCATTAATTGTATCAGGTGAAAATGTGACAGACTCTAGCTTTTGACTTCAAAGAAACCAAGTGCCATTCACGCGTACGTACAGCCACTCTGTTTGCAACATCCTTCTCGTGTCACTGTTTATCTGGTGTAGATTACTGGGACTAGATCACCCAGCATAGGCTCTTGTAGCGTCTTCCAGCAGTAGAGGAGGAGTTGTTCATCCCATACAACCTTTTTACTGTGATGCATCAAGTGAATAATCCGCTTCAAAAAGGCGACTTTGAATATTGTCCCCTGTTGTAATGCAGCAGATTTCCCGGCCTTCATAGATCCTGCAAGCTGCATATGTGGGGATGCCTTAAGCATTGACTCAGACCACTGCAGTCGTTTTGTTCATGTCTTATGCTAAAGCCCGAGGAAAAGGTCACTTGCTAAATTTGTGTGGTAATATTAAGCACACATGAAAATTTTGCAAGACAGCAGTAGAAATTATTTTTTCCTGTTTACTAAGTCAAATTATATCTGGTCTTGCAGAGTTCTTATAAAACTTGAAGATCAAAAAAATAAAGCTCAATACTTTCAAAACCAAAAGTGGGACAGAACCCACACATTTAGGACAACAAATAGGGAACTGTCACAGAGAAATCTTATTTCACGGCAGCCCGGAAAGCATCACTAAGTTAGACTGGGGATGCCAAGAGGACTGTTTCCATTGTACTGATACCCAATTTTATAACTGCTTTCTCCATTTTGTAGGAATAGCTGGATGAAATAAGGAGATCTTTCCGCTTCCTATGCTGGCCGTGCTTAAAACTGTTGTCTTTTAGATTTTAGAGAAGAAAGTCGAGCTGGCAAGTCTCTCGCAAGCCCTGGTTGTCCTGAATATCTCTTTCTGTGTCACGTTGCAAACACTGCTGAGCGAGAGCTGTGGGTGGCTTTGTAGATATGGACGACTCTTGGCTGTGTAGGGGAATGCCTTGAACCTTATGTGTGTATAGATATACATAGCACTTCTCCAGAACAGAGGTGCTTATTGCCTTTTGGAAGTTAAGACCTTTTTGAGCTGCCATATACCAAAATTTTTGGGCCTTATTTGATCCAAGTTGAGGATGTGTTTCTGGAATGAACTTTCATCTCTCCATCATGGCAGGGTCGAGGCAGGGAGATGTCTGAGTCACTGGCTTTCCTGTTTCTTCTGCCACCTGATCCATATTGAATTTAAACTGGGGCAATCGGCATGTGGTAGTTTTGGGGAAATCCCTAATTCTGACCCCACTAGGAACATGTTTTAGCATGCAGGAGATACTGCAGCATGGTGACGTGCATCACCAGTATTGCCACATGAAGCATGTCCACCTCCTTGCATGTTAAATAATTTGATACGAAACATTGAAATAAGGTCACGTTAGAACTTGACTATTTTCCTCTGTTACCAATGACTAAGGCAGGGCCTCCCAAAAATACCTGGGCCTCCAGGGGTAGGAGGCAGACCTTGTGACTCCGCAGCTTGCTGTGTGTGTTGCTTTTCATGTAACAGCTGTTAAAGGAGCTTTGTGCCCTGTCCCCACTGCAGTCCTTAGGAAGTAGGATCAGGAAATGGAAGGGCTAAATAGATGAATTTGTGGAAGAAATCCTGGTACATTTTTAGCTGCTGTTCAATGGTACAAAACCTTGATTTTAAAGCCTACTGGGCAGGGTCCTTTCCTTATGGGAGATGCGAGAAGGAAAAAAAAGAAGTTCTGACTGAATAGATGGAAACTTAAAGCGGTGTATGAGGTTAGAGATGTAGCTCCTCTCTTGCATTGAATGCCAAAGGGCTGAAGCTTGTCAGAAGCCCTAGCTGCTTGGCAATGCCTCCTTGCCATAAGCTGATATTGCAACAGTGACGTGCTTTGGGGATGAATATGTGAAGCAACAGCCTCTTTTGTAGGAGGAAGAAGTGGGGCTGTGAAGGTTGGTATGATTAGGTTGTCTCCGTGTTGGGAGATAGGGCTAGGTCTGGTGTTTGGAGCACTTTATTTTCTGGCTGAAAGAGCTGATCTAAGAACTGGTTTTTAAGGTTTTGGTTTTAGCTGGAGCAGCTTCCCCCATGCTGATGTGCAGTTGAGGTTACTTGAGCACTGGTGCTGGGCTGGTGGTGGTGGATGGGGGGTGAAGACCAAGGCAGACAGGATCTGTCATTGAACTGCACCTCCCCTTAACCGTCATTAGGCTTGTAAACACATGGGAAGAGCAAGAATTAATGAGTGTGCAAAACCCATCAAAGGCAAAGCTGGCACAGGAACAAAAAGCGTAAGCTGGACATAATTTGCTGAGATAAAGGAAAGTTGCAGGCGCTGCGATAACGGAGACTGTGTGACCGACAGGAACGCAGTAAGTGATGTGACACATTGCTTGCTGTCTCGGTGCGAGTCTCGGACATGAAGCGAGTTAGCCCAAGGTCTGCAACTCTTTCTTTACTGCCTCAGCGTCTTACCAGCCCCTGGAGCTAGTCAGATAACTAAGATGACAGAGTGCATTTCGGGAGGGCCTCCTGCAGCTTTCCTTGCTGAGCCTCCCCTTGTCTGAGCTGACATAGTGACTTCACCTAAAATGAATCAAATTTCTTTTTTGTGGTTTCTTGGACCCCAGACCCTCTACTTAAAGCAGTGGTCCTCTTCTGCAGCATTGGAAGGAAAAAAATCAGGAGGAATTGTATCTAGTAAGTGCATTGTGGATCCTCTGAGAGGTGTTTTATGCTTTAGCTAAAATAAAGTACAATGGGAAATTCATTTCTCGTGTAGCTGTTCCTGGGGTTTCTGTTTGCCTGTGCTGGGAGACTGGATGCAGTTATCTCTCCCAAGAGGTCTCTTCATTGTACAGAGTGTGATCTGCCTGGATGTTAAGGGTAGGGCACGGAGAAAACAAGCTACATGAGTACATTGAGTACTTGTCTTCTTGGAAGCTGACAGGCTTTCCAGTAGGCTTTGTCCACACACCCCTCTGTTTGCAGAGCCACAGGCTGTCAGTTGCTTCTGCCTTTCAGTGCCTTGCTTCACGCTGCTTAAAAGAACCAAAGAGAACTTTTTTAAAATTCCTGATAACATTGGATTATTTATCTAACTTTCTCAAGACATTAAAATGATGGTTAAAGAGCCCTTTAATATTCCTACCTACCTAGCCCCCATGAAGCTGGGCTTTAAAAATGCTTCTGCCATTTATGTGACTCAGAGTAAATCATGAGTTGCCTTGTGCTGTGGGCATTTAGCTCCTGTGTTGAGGCCCTGACCTTTCGCCACAGCCCAGCAGCTCAAAGAAGAAGGTAGCAGCAGTCTCTGTGCTTCCTTGATCCTGAGCAATAAAAGCGTGTCGCTGGGCTGATCCCCTGCTGTATTTTATAGCAGCCTGGCTGCTGCCGCTGGTCCCGGCTGCCAGTGGCCGCAAGGGCCTGCTGAGAGGGCTGTGGATGAGCAGGGATGAAGCAAGCTGTGGACTTGGCCCTCTCTTCCCTCTGCTTATGCCTGCCTCAGCGGGGAGGCTGGAGAGCGGAGTATGGGAGCTGCTGTGCCAGCTTGCTGCCGTTGGAAGACCTTCAAACTTTGGGAGATGTTCCCAAGTCCAGCTCTGCGGAGCTAAGTACAGCACTGTAACAGGCAGTAATTGCATCTCACCCAAGAGTTTGGGACTTAAGGCTCAATGCTGTGACACAAAAATGTTAGTACACACAGCTTTCCTGAGCAGGAACAGGGAGCGTGGTGATAGACAGCACTTCTGATAACAGTCGTCTTGAATGCCTTCGATGCACTGAACTTGTTAACATTTGATGCCGTAAAATACGACTCTGCTCACATGCTCCAAACCTAGTTTCTGTTTTGCAGCTCCATCTCCAATGGTAAAGCTCTTGCGTGTAGCCAGCTTTTTATATTTTGGCTTATAAGGCAAAGGGAAGAGGTGACATAGGTAACGGCATGTCATTGAGGGGAGAGTAATGTTCAACATTAGAGAGAGAATGATGTTCATTTGGTGTATAATGTCACAAATTGCTTCATATTTAATTGCACGTAGAGACATTGTCCTGGAAGTATTTTGCAAATTATGAATAATGTCAACTCCAACAATTGGTTGTGTTCTGCATAAATATTTTGAGTTATTCATTACCATCAGTAGAAAATAGTAATTCTTGTATCTTGCACCTTCTCTGTTTTTAAATGAAACTTGGAAGGACCAACCACTCCTTCTGTATGCCAAATTATACACTACAGAGTTCAGTCCCTGAGAATTTATTGTTACAGTCCACGTAAATTGCATCTAATGGGCAGATGACTCATGGCTGTGCTGAGAGCGGCGTTGCATCCTAAAGGCACATACGAGCAGGTTGGAAGCAAAGGCATAATAAACAGGGCTTATCTCCGTTTTCCCCTTCATGTGGTAGTTTTCTTCTCGGTGCTAGGCTACAGAAGTCCTGAGATGCCATGCTTCGCTCAGGTCGCTTTTGTCATGATGGCGAGTGGCCTTAAATTGTCCCAGCTGTTGCTGCCAGTAGAGACTTTTGACCACAACCCATGTGAATCCTTTTCAATTTCAAAACAATATTAAGAAGCTTGTTTAAAAATCAATAACTTAATGTGCTTCATTGCTTTTCATGGAAACACCAGGCTTCTTAAATCTGTAATATGAAATTTTGCTACTAAGTGGGATTTTGAGTTGCAGCTGGTTATTGGTAATGCAGCACCCCATTACGGACCAGCAAGTTATGCTTTTTCCCCTCAATGTTGTCACTGCAAGGACAACACTGTATGGCAGTGCCAAGGATCGAGGGCTACAGGTGAAGGCAGATCTGATCATTTAGCAGGATTTTAAGGACTTGTGTAGCTTTTACAAGCCATTAGGATACAGTTCCTGTAGTTCCCCCTTCACCCCCTTGAAAAATTAATTTGGGGTGTAGGAACACTGCACTCAAAACTGGGGAGCATCATCTCATTGCCTTCCTGTGCTCCCAGGTCTCCTGTAGCTGGATGCTTGATTGTAATTTTGTTGGATCAGGGATTGGTTTTGGTTACGTAGCATCTAATGCCGATGGCCCAGCCCTAACCTGGAGGCTTTAATGTGATGTAACCGGTGCATTAGCGTTTGGTAGCACTGGGAAGCTAAACCAGTTTGGAATGTAGATGAGGAGGGATTTCTGCCCTGCTGCAAAACCTTTCAAGGCTGTTGTGGAGAATCCAGCTTTGCGCTGGAGTGACTCCAAACCCCTCTTCCCATTCTGGTTGTGAAGTACAAGGTAAATAAAAACATAATCGTTATTTTGCGGAAGGGCTCTTGGAGGCTTTAGAAGAGAGGAAGGTGTCGGCTATGGAGTGGGAATGTCCATAACTACCGTAGCATTTGTTAAGCTACTGGCAAGCAAGAGTTTACTCCAGTGTTCTGTAACTTCATTTAAAATGTGATGTAATTACTGTTTATACTAGAGCCTAAAGCTGCTTCCTGTTTCCAGTATAGTAATTATGCGAGAGGTACACCGTTTATCCTGAGTGTATCAGCCCAGGATATGGTCATTACCACATTAATAGGAAGTACCTTCAAATTGTTATACTTGGCAATAACTATATCCTGGAGTAACAAACTTCTCACCATTCAGCTTGCGAGTTTTTAAGCATCTCCGGACAAGAATAAACAGGAAAGCACCGTTGTTCTCTCCCCTGCCCCATTGCTTTAGATGCAACTAATTAAGATTAAAGATAGTTTTAAAGGAGGATCTAACTTGAAGATACTGCCAGTGACACCAGTATGTGCTGAAGAAAGGGATTTGTGTTCACCCAGCGTTATTTCTGCTTGATGTTCACCTGGAGCTGTTTCAGTGGGCGATGCGATGCCGATACACCGGGGTGAGGAATGGCAAAGCTAGAAGTTGCCTCTCTGGTAGGATAACTCCCAAATGGAGTCGGTGTACCCAAACAGCTTGCTGCCCATCTGCGTTGCTGCTCCGGGGTGGAGTATACCACGCTGGGGTGAGTAATGGCCTTTTCAGAGGGTTGGTCACTGGGAGGAAATGCCACATCAAGTGGTGATTTAATTCTGAAGCTTGACTTGGGTATTTGGCAGCGCTGTTGTTGGCCTCCTGGATTTCTTATTGTAGCAACGACTAGTTTTAATTTTTTAAACCAGCCTGAAGCACCATATTTACTGACTTTTGTTTCCAACAAGAAAATATGTACATTTTAATTAATCCAAGCTGAAGTTAAAAAGAAAACAAGCCTCTGCATTGGAGGGGGTTAAGGAACTGGAGTCCTTTGGCTCTTTTTTCGTATGAGATTCAATCCGAGTGCTTGTTTCACTACATTTTGCACTCCAAGCTTGCTCTGTTATGGTAGGATGGTCTGGTGGTATCGAATGCGTGCTGCTTTCTGGCTGCTGTTGCTATGTCAGTGAAACCTGCCTGGGTTTTTTGGACTCCAAAGTGCAGGATGGTTGAGACTTCAGCCTTGGTTCTGCTTAAAAGATTCTCTGGCGCTTCCTTCAGCATTGAGCGTGGCCAGCTTCAGGGGCTCAGCAAGCTGCACGTGCCGTAGTGCTGGCAGGGGAAGTTTGGAAAGGCATGGCCCGACTTCCTGGGGAAACACTCCGGCGCCCTGGGCTGCCTTGCAGGACGGATGGAAGAGGGAGTTACTGTTACTCGCATCCATCTTCAGTAAAGAGGATCAGTAACTTCAACAAAGAACTTTGGTGCATGCTATTCCTTTTCCCATAACCTGGAACTGGCCAGCAGCTTTGAAAGGGTCTCGTGAGTCCTGGCTGTTGCAGGAGGACAGACTGGATAAACATTTCCAGTAGGACTGGAGAGTTTCCTGAACACCCTGTGTTCCCTCTCAATTAGTGCTGGTGCAAGGGGGGATTCCTGGAGATGGCTGCGCCTGTGCCAAGCACGTTTCGTGCTGCGTGAGCCAGCTCCTTACCTAGGAAGCAGCAGACTTGGGCTACCTAAATATTGGCAGGGAGCTTTCCGTTCCCTCACTGTTACAGACCGTGAGCGCTTTGCAGGAGGGCAGGGGTTACTCAGGTTTGTCTTTCTCACCGCAATTAACTCTCTACAACTCCAGTTATATTGGATTTGGCCAATGGATGCTAATGGATGTTGTATTTAATCCCTTCAGGTGTCTGTCTACTTAGAGTCTCCATCCACCGCAGTGCTGATGCTTTCTTTTATCTGCAATGGCTGCAGCTGTTAATTGCAGGAAGAAAACAGGATAACGCTTCTTGGAGAGAAAGCTGGCTCGCCCCTGAATGCATGTTGATGATTTGGCCAGTGTGAAATGTGCAGAACTGGAGCTGACTGGCAGCGATCGTTTCACGTTTGTCTGCTTATTCCAGCAGCACTGTCACAGCTTCTTACTGCTTTGAGTCCCATTCTCCTATTAAGTCAGCTCCTCAAGGTTATCTCGCCATCCAACTTCAGTGTTTACAGATCTACCCAAGTGTTCTTGGTCACTAAAGCAAATGAGTATTTTCCAAGTTCTTGCTCTTACACTTGTGCTTCAATGGGGATTAACCTCCAAGGTGGTCGCTGCTAGCAAGGGGTGTGCATTTGGCAAGACTTGGAATACTTGTTTGAAGGCTGAAGGCTGCTGTCAGTCCTGGTTTGCTGTTCATCTTCAGTGGGGCTGTCTTACGGACAGTCTGTGTTTGTTTTGTTCTGCTGTACCCTAGGGAGAAGCCTTGCCATGCCCATGTCCTAGACTGGGTATTGGGAAGAATCTAACAAATGCTAATGCTGGAGAGGATGTGTTTAAAATTATCCTGGCCTGGAACTGGCAGCAGCCCAGGCTCTTCATCAGAAGATCAAACCCAGGAAGGAGACTTCCAGGGCCCGACCGGGGCTCTGGCCAGGCCATCATGCCGGTTCTGTTCTCATGATGCACAAGGGAGGAGAGGAAAAAAAATAGCTTTTGACTTTTCGTGTGTGTGAAAGGATTTGGAATATTTGCAGAAGGCAGTGGAGGGAGAATCTGGTTTTTTTGGTGGTTTGTGTTTGTTTTTTTTTGTTTTTTGTTTTGTGCCCCCCCCCCCCACCCCCCCTTTTTGTTTTCTTCCATGTGGGTGGCTGCCTTTAAGGTGGGGTGGGTTGTGAATCGTGCTCTGGGTCTGCACGGTTTCTTAGCCAGTGCAAGCTTAGCAGCCATGCTGATGAACACGGGTGTCACCGACTGAGGTGCTTCTCTTGGCTTTGCATGGGGAGCAACCTCTGAAAATAAGCTATAAAATTTCAAAGTGTATTTGGATGAACAGTACTGTTGCCCTCCAGGATGTGCTGCTGTCAGCCTAATAAACCAGAGCTTTTTTGGGGTGGAAAGGGGTTAGTACAGTAACTTTCATAGCAATGCTGGATGTTCTTGTGCATTTGTTGACTTTGGTAGGAAAAAAAAAATCAGGGAGACTTTTTCACTAAAGTTGAGACATCACAGGACAGCTGAGTGGCCCGTTCTCACCACCTCTGTTGCACCAGCTCTGCTCACCTGACCCTCGGTCATGTGGTCAGTTCATTAAACCATGAGCAAACAAGGATTTTCTTCCATCTGGATTTTCACCGGTGTATGGGGCTAAACTGACTTCCTGAGGAAGCAGATGAACTCCTCCAGGGCTGGAGAGCAGCGAGCCTTGGGGCTGGGGAGGGTCAGGATGCAAGACTAGATTAACTCACCATCTCTTGATGTGTCCGTCCCGTGTGTGTTGTGTCCCGTCCTCCCGTCCGTCCGTCCCCCGTCCCCCCCCAAAAGGGTACTTGACTATCAATCAGATCAGTGCTAGGTTCTGTTTTCACGTTTTTAGCTAACTTACGAATGTGGGCCAAACCGTTTGCTTTGTGTATTTGAAGGTACCTTCTGATGAGTTTTTAATTTTTTTGCTGTGCATAGTACTTAAAATGCTACGAGCTGTATATCACACAAATACCACTTAGTGTCTGTCTGCTGAAGTTACAATTGATGTTAAGTCTGTACTGTTTCTGCATGATTGGAAGCAGGAGGTGCTAATGCAAGAAACAAAATACAAGAAATATATTAATGTATTTATAAGAAAGTCTATAAGAAATAAATTAATGTGTATTTGTTGGTTGAAGGAAAGATTTAATGAGTTCCACTTACTGTTGCTTTATCTTTCTACAGGGATGTGAAAGCAGGAAATATTCTTCTTGGAGAAGATGGCTCAGTGCAGATTGCAGGTAACTTTCCTGGTAGCTTTGAATAAAGTTTGGGTGTAACTGCATGTCCAAAGGGATGGTTTAATGGGCAAGAAGAAACCTACATAAAAATGTTAGCTTCAAGGAGCCCCATGGTTCTTTAAACAAACAAAACCAACCAACACCACCGAAAACCCAACAAAAACCAAACCAAATCAAGAAGACCAACCCAGAGTTTATTACGCCTTGTTATCTTAAAATACCGTTCTTTGGAATAATGACAATCAGCATGAACAAATCCATTGACTATTAAGTCCTCAGAATGAATAGATAAGATAAAATCCTTGGCATAAGCTGGTCAGATTTTTAAAACAGCAAGTTCGTAGGCTTGGAAGTGGACTGTGGAGACCTTACTGATTTATCCCCGATAGGTAAGGTAGTTTTCAAAAGGACTGTGGTGAACAATGGATAGATTCTGCAGAAGGAAATGGATATGTTTGACGGTAAAAGTCACTCGCAACTTCGCCTTAACCAAAGCTCATGTGGTTGCTCCCTAGTGCGCTTCAGTTGAACCAAGTGGCAGAGCGCATGTTTAACTGACTGCCCTAACCCAGGCTAAACTGGGGTGAACTGGAAGTCTTGGAAGCAGTCGTGCAAGCAGCTGAGCTGCTGTGTTGAGGGACAGGGGAGGGAGGATTGTTTAGCCTGTTAATTTAGCTAATACAGATGTGCCTGGAGGAGATGTCTGTTGAGGTCACCGCTGTCACGAGCAGCATCAGCACAGGTATTTTGGAAACAATCCTTGGTGTAGATGGATCATATGTCTGTAGAAATGGGTGGGTTTGGCTTTTTTGTGGTGGTGGTGTGGGTTGGGTTTTTTTTGCCAATAAGACTGTTCTAGTCTCTTATTTCATACATGCAAAGTCTGTAGGAGTTGCTCTTCCAGAAATCAAGAATTATTATTATTAGGTATTAAGACAGACAAACATTTGGATGGTACATTTAAAACCCGTGAGATTTGGTTTTCCTTTTTCCCAGTGTGCTATTTTCCTACCCTGAGTACAGAAGATTCTGTAATCAGCCTGCAGATTCCTCTCCGACTGTCCTGTCCCTCAAGACTGGGCCTTTCTCATGAATCTTGTGGTGCCTTTCCAGTCCTTGCACCACCTCTAGCTGGAGGGCAGAGCATGCATCTCGTCCTTCCATCTTAGCAAACGTCCTTGTACACGTTTAACATTTTCAGTCCCATATTTAACTGGAAAGAGCCATATCTGTCTCTTTTTCAGTGCCCTGTCCTGCTGGTGGAGGCACAGCAGTGGGTCAGGTGGGTGTGATGGGGGTTAAGGGACAGGGCTTTGCCTGTCACGTTGGGCAGAAGTGGGTGCTGCATTGCTTAGTGCTGACAGGTACGGGCTCCTTCGGTATTTTTATGCCTGGATTTGTACCTTGTAATGAAAGGTGTAGGTTTTCCACCAGGAGGCAGAACGCTCTGCAGTGCGCAGTTCTTAATAGATAGTTCTTCTCCCTCTGAAGAAGGCAATAAGCCCTTTTACAGAAGGATGTAACACTGAAAACACAGGACTTCTGTTTAAAACCTGAAGTTGTTTTGTTTTTCCCTTTTAAGTCTCCCAGTGCTCTTAATGCCCACTGCTGTATTTCTAATGAGGTGTAAATAATTCATCTTATGTGGCACCTGATGGAAGGTAGGGAGTGGCTTCTAAAACGGTCAAAGAAGCAAACTTTATAGAGCAAAATCCTACAGTTTTTTTCCATAATGGGGCCAAGATGTAACATTTTGGATTTGTAATTGTACAGAGCTTTAGGTTGTGTTCTGGGAGAGGCTGCAAGTAGCTGTGCATTAGAGCAATGCACTGTTATTCCAAGTGTTTCTGCCAGCCTAGCAGAAAGCTGCTTCTGTTTCTCTCCTGCAAAGGTGCCAGGGCCTGGATATTTTTTTTTTTTTAGTAAGCCTCACTGGTAATAACTACCTCTTCATCTATTTTTCTGCTGAATAGTTTTTAGTTGATAGTAGTTTTAAGGTTGACTAGTTTTACTTGTACAAATCTCAGATTTATTTTGGCTGTGATTTGTACATGTTCCCCTGGACTGAACTGTCTAATAGTGGTTTATATGTGCAACACTGAACTGATGAAATCCATCTCTCCGCATATCCCGCGAAAGCAACATTGCGAGATGTGCAAAGCTCCCTCTTTACAAATTCTTTCTTTAAACACGCAAAAGGACTAATGCCATAACCTTTCATGATACACAGCAAAGCGACTAAACGCAACCAAGGTCAGCAAGTTCACCACAGTGGCAGGAAGCACTTTCATTTCTGTGAAGGCAGCTGCTGTCTTGAAAGAAACAAAAATAAATGAATGACTGAATACTAGAGAAGAGTCTGACCTGGTCATAACATGAGATTTTGTTTCTGTGGGAATTTCTGACACTTAAGCTTCCTTTCCTCCTGACCCAGGATGAAATAGCAAAATTTCTCGTGAATTTTTTGAGGAGGAAAAAACGCTGGAAGCAAACCCCTCCTAATAAAGTGAGTTTTGTTTCAGTGAGATCAAAGCGTTTGCCTTTGATAATTTCAATGCACATTATGAGTTATTCTGTTCATCACTGAGTGCTTCGATTATCAACTGGATGACATCATTGTGTTCCCATCCCATGAAACCAATGTGTTCAAGTTTTGCTGGAAAGTTCCACCACCAGGAGAAAAAAAAAAAAAAAGGATAGATCAGCAGTGGAATGAAGCCTGAGAGTCAGAGTGAATGGGGCACCTCCCTTGAAGGAGCTGGGTCGGTGGACATAAAAATACAAATAATGTAGCAAAGTACTGACTTCAATTATTTTATAATGGCTCCTTTCCTGCCTGTCATCCCTCTGTCAAAACTGTCTGTGAACAGTTGTTAAGGTCTTATTTGTTGTTTGGCCTTCACAACCTTGTGTTCTTTTGTGCTTCCTACTGCTCGACACGATTCATATGTCTTGTCTCAGCAGAAATGTAAATCTTAAATGTAAATGTAAGGAATGTAAATCTCAAACTGGAAATCCTTTGAGGAAGAAAACAAAGCTGCTTTCAAGGTGTAGAAAAAGATGCTCGACCCTGTGATGGAGGAAGCTCCACTGCTGGGCTATACCTGCACAGCATATCAGTGAGTTTAATTACTTGGGAAGCTTTCACTTTATAGAACTCATGTCAGTGATTTTGGTGCAGGATTATACAGTTCTAACCAGTGAAAACTAAAGCCTCTTTTGTTAATTTGAGTTGTGCAATTCTGTTGAGGCTGAACAGAAAAAACAACTTGATGAAGATGTGCCTGTTTCTCGGGTTCTGTTTGTGACTCTGAGTTGGTGGCTGTGCGTCTGACGTGAAAGTCACAGTCATCGCCAGCTGAGACGGGCACAGGTAAAGCGGCGGAGGAGGAATCTGTGAGCTCTCGGTCATTTGCTGGAAGTAGGAATTCTATAAATTCCTCAATGGCCCTCACAAACGCCCAGCTTCAAACTCCTTCCCACGTCCTGGGACTTGGTGGTTTTACTCATGGCTCTGTTTTTTTAACTGTGCAGCTCCTTTTGCTTTCAAAACGTGCATCCGCTGAAGAAAGGCATAAAATTGCCTTTAACAGTTCCAGCTGACCAGTGAGACCTAAACTGAGGCCGTTTCCTTCTATCTTAACGCCTCCCCCCCCACCCCAACAAGGGCACTGTCTTGGGCTTGTGGCTTGGCACCAAGTTTTCGGAGCCTGTTACAATCCGGAGAGTATTGCTTTCTTAGTTTGAAGTGTTTTCCTGCA
>KL276264.1:31133-58189 GCA_000699545.1 Podiceps cristatus
GGGGGGAAAGAAGGGCAAAACCACCCTTACAGCATGTTTCTTCCTGCACTGTGTTCTTTTAAGTTATACTTGATATCTGTGCTTGTTTAGTTTAATGACTTGAAGTCTGTTCATAATAATGGCATCTGTAAACTGAGGCGCTTCAAGAAACCTTTCAGACCTTTAGGGCTCATGGACATGATGCCTGCAGAGTTGACAGAAGTAATACAGGGTATAAACTCCTATTGCTATAATAAATTTTGGTTCAGCTATAGTATTATAGGAAAAATAGTGCAAGAGGGTTTTTTGTTTGTTTGCCAAAATTCAGTATCATCTTAAAGGTAGTTTGGGGAATGTTTTTGGCTTCATCACAATGAGTGTCTTTCTAAAGCTTGTTAGGTTAGCTGAACACAATAACCCTATTAGCTTTGCTCTGATTCAATATTAATTTTTCCATAGTCTAGCGAGAAGAAATACAAGCCATTCTAAGCAGCCAAAATACTTTGATTTTTGTAGCTGCTCTTGAAGTTAGTACATAATGTTTCTCCCCTGCAGCAGAGGAAGCAAGTGCCAAAATATTACCTAATGATAATGAGGAAGTAACCGCTTTGGCATATGAAATATTTTTTCCTGTAACTGAGGGGAAGTAAATGCTATAAATTTTCCTGAACAAGTCTGTGTTTAATGTCAAGTGCAGAAGCTACTATTAATTAGTGGAGGGAAATATTAGTCCACAGACAGGAATGAGGGACTTTTTACTGAGCTGCTGTGTACTGAAGTTTCAGGATTGAGCATGTTTGCAGTCAGATTGATTAAGCGGTTGACTGGAAGTGTAGTGAGGCATGTGTCCCAAGGGGCTAACAGTCCATCCATTAACTATGAGAGTTTCATTATACTGTTTAATGACTTGCTGTGTCTTTGTGTAGAAGTTGGAGCCTGGGTTAACCCAGTGCCCCTTACGTTCTACACATGGAGAGGGTTATGGCAGAGCAGTCCTAGCTGTGCAGTCCACAATCATAATTTTCATCAGACTATGACTTCTAAAACAGCTCCTCAAAGGTATAAGGAGCTGGGGGAGAGGAGGGAGAGAGTGTTCTTTCTATCTCTTTAACCCTATAGTTCTGGTCTTTCTGAAATCGAGGGGAAATGAAGGAAAGGGCGAAAGGATCTGTAATAGGCTAAAGAAAGGGACTGTACTGCAGGATAGCAAGAGGTATATTCTAACTTCCTCTAATATTTTTCAGGTCAGAGGATACGATTTCAAGGCAGACATCTGGAGCTTTGGGATCACTGCTATCGAACTGGCTACAGGGGCAGCTCCTTACCATAAATACCCCCCGATGAAGGTGAGCAGGATCTCCAGATACTTGTGCAAAATAAAAGATCAATGTGTTCACAAGAATTTGGCCAGCATGCTTTGAAGAGTTTGTCCTCTCAACTTGCACTTGTCGATCACAATGTTCTTGGATTTATCTGAAATCACCTTTTAAAAATACGCCACTTAATCAGCATTGTCTAAAACTGTGTAGTTCTTTAGATCCTGAGTCTTGCCAGGGTCACCATTCTTGAGGAAAGTGCCGTGTGTTTAAATCCTGGAGCCTCTGAAGGCAGCAGATGCTTTTAGGGCTATAAATAATGATTCAGAACATATCAGGCATCCAGTGACACTGGGATGGCAAGTCATTCCTTCTCCTGCACTCATAATCCTTCTTGATACCTCTCAGAAATCCTGTTCCTAGTTATCCAAAAGAATGTCTTATTTTGTTTAATACCCCCACAGTCCTGTCAGTTGCCAAGTCAGTGGAAAGAACCACATCCGGATGAAATGGTGTAGTATTGGCAACACTAATATTTTATTGCAGTTGAGGTGGAGGATATGTTACTGTTTAAACATTGACACTTCAAAAATCTTTTTTAAATATTTTGAACTTCAGATCACCTTATAGTTTGGCTCAGTCATGACACTTTGAGCCCCTTCAGCCCACCCTCTTGAAGGCCACTTTGCTTCTACCCCTGGGATGTGTGCTCCCTTGGATCAAACAGGAGGGGTGGAGAGCCCTTTCAGTAACCCCATAGCTTATGGCTAGACTAGTTACCTGGGATATGAGGCCTTTGGGTGCCAAGTCCCTCAATTTTAGGCATGCTGTGCCTAAAATACCTTTCCTCTTCTGAGTCTTCTAACTGCTGGAGTGCTGTGCAAGTTGGGTGTCGTCTCTGTAGGACCTGGGTGCATCCCCTCCTACCCCACAATTACAATAGCATTTGGGAATCCAGTAGCTCCGAACTCATTAGAACAGTCACATCCATGTACCGCTTTAAATGCCAGGACTTTGCACTGGTTTAACTCTCATAAAATGGGATTAATTTAAGATTTGTCACCTCTCTGCAGGGACTGTTGAGTCGCTGACGGGTTTATAAATGCCATTGCAGTTTGTACCGTATCAGTGATTGTGGCAGAGCAGCGAGGAGCTCGGGGAAGTGCGTTGCTGATACAGCTGTTGCTGTTTCATTGATGCTTCCTTCTGTGCTGTGATTATTGGTAGCATTTTGCAGTCGCTTCTGCAAGCTGGGCTGCTTTTTATTGTGTTTTGAATGAATGGGTTGTAGCTTTGAATAGAAAGGTCACCTGTTTAGTATCGTGTGTTGTCATATGGTAGATAAAATTATGAGCCTCCAATTCTATTAGGTATGGGTTCCAGCCATGCAGCCCACAAGAGGACTTCTGTGTTTTATTTATTGAATGTAATTCTATTTCAGTGCAGATTAATTTTGTTACGCAGCAAAATGACCCATGCATTAAGTGACCCTCCAAGGAGAAGGGGAAAAAAAAGCAGGGAATTCTGTCATGGACTGTATAATTTCAGGTAGATTAATGGGCTCTTGCTGCCCTAAGCAATATAGCTGTTGAAAGCTATTTAAATGCGCTATGTGCTGCTTCCTTTTCTAAAAATAGATATTCATCTGTATGTAGGTGACAAGTGAAAATGGAAATGAGTAATTTTCTTCCTTTCCTTCAGAATATCTGAGTGATGTGAAGGAAATAACCAGTTTGGCTTGATGGGTGCTTGTGTGAGAAATGTCTTCACCTGCTGTCGCATTGGTACACGGAAGTGAACCCTTGTATTTTTTGATGTTGCCCTTCTGCTTTTACATTAATTTGACTTCTAGCTAAGAAATACCTGCAGGGAGATCTAAACAGAGCCTTTGAATCAAATGCCCTGCACAACTGCTTATCTCAAATGAGGAAGGCTGGTAGAAGTTCAGCTATGCTTACTCCTTTAATCACACCAAACAGGCTGGAAAGCACATCCCAACTTGTGTTTGGCCTGCAAACTGCACTGTAGGCCGGGAGATGTGATGGAAAACAGTAGCATAAATGGTTGGGTATAGATAAGCCTGGCTTCCCAAGGAAAGGAGGTGAGGTAACTCTCTCTAGATCCTGTTGTGTGAGTCTTGAACCTCTTAGCTGACAGTGTTTGCAGAGGTGTAAAGGTTTTGAAAATAATTGTTTCTACAAAGTTAATGAATGTGGGAAGCAGCAGGAAGAGGAGAGACCCTGTAATTGCCTTGAGGAAAAGGTAGGCGAGTTTTTTCTCTCTGGTGAATGCGAGGAGACAATCTAAATTGTAAGAAACTTCACTCTGGGCTCAGGCTACCCTCAGAGAGCCATTGTAATGAAACAGTCCTTGTTGACTCAGATGCTCAGTGAAAATGCTTGTCTAAAATGCAGTGTTCCTTCGATCTGCCTTTTACAAAGGCCAAGAAAAATCTCATTGCCAATAGACATAATTCTTCCAGGTTTTAATGCTGACGCTACAAAATGATCCTCCATCTTTGGAAACTGGTGTGCAAGATAAGGAAATGCTGAAGAAGTATGGGAAATCATTTAGGAAGATGATTTCATCGTGCCTACAAAAAGACCCTGAAAAAAGGTAAGAACAAGTAACACCGAAGTAAGTTTTAAAAAACGCCAAAAACAAACCCACAAAAATCATTATATTCCGTATTTTTTTGAAAGCCGGCACACTCTCTGCCCCGACAGCCTTTCAGTCGCAACGAACACAGCAATCTTGCTGTGTGGCAGCAAATTCTCTTGGCTGTCCTTACGTTTTAGGATAAATGTCTGGCATCGTGCCTGGCCAGGGCGCACATCTCCCATTGGGGTTAATGAGGGAGCATCCCGGGCCACTGCCTGTGGAGCGCGTTCTCCCCCTTGCCACCTCCAGCAGGTGACTGCAGTTCATGTTTTGTTCCCAGTCAAAACTGCTCTGTGTTTATAAATCAGAAATTACACCTTGGGCAATCTATGTTTACTTGTGAAGCTTTATAAGTAAACTCTTTAAAATTTTCCAGTGCAAAGAGGCTTTTGGTGTAGTTTTGATTTGCTTAATTATAAGTAATTTTTGGTTTGGTGGGGGGGGATGGGTGGGAGGGGTGGGGAATGAGGAAAAACACTGGCAGGTTTTACCAACATGTTTTTGCCAGTACAGATTGCTTAAGTGACCTGGTGACGCTTTTAGTCTTCATTTTAACAGTAGCTTGACTACTCAGTGATGTTAGAAATACTACCGAGGGGATGGTGCATATGTTGTGGTTCCCAGGACAGCATTGTACCGTTACGTTATGGCATCGTTCAAAGCTGCGCGAGGGTCCGACAACAATTGTTTAAAACCCACAGCCTGTCGCACAGCGTAGCTCAGACATGTTTCTCTGGAGGACAGACATAGCATTTGTCAGTCTGTGAAGCTGTTTAAAGGAGTGTTCATCCTGCCTTAAAAATAGCGTTCCTTAAAACGCAAAGGTGAAGAAACAAGCATTCCCACAGATCAGTTTTATACCTCTTAGTTTTCTTTTTTTCCTCAGTAAGCAAACTAATTCTGGAAAGGAAGAAGTCCTTTCATAAAATAATAATAATGAAGACATTTTTCAGTTCCCTCTTGTGACAGATCCAGGAACAAAGGCTTCTCACGCATTGTGAGATGGGATCTCTCTCTTCTAACAAGCTTTACACTCGAAATGCTTAATGAATCCAGTGGAGTGCTTGATAAATGCTGATAGCAGGGGTATTTTTCCCCACCATGATGTGCTCTTGTTGATTTTGTTTGGGGTTTTTTCCTTTTTTTTTTTTTTCTTCCTTCCCTCCTTTCTAAAGCATATCCTAGCCCTGTAGGTTAGAACGTGTGCTGAGCAGAATTAAACGTAATCCCTTTGGATCGTGGTGTACCCTTTTTCTCTTCTCAAGCACCACGAACAGCCACTGTCATCATCCTCACGATGGGAGCAGGAGGTTGGCCCATAAAGAACAACGAGCAGACTCAGATGTGCTGCTGCATATTATACGGGTTCTCAAAGAGGAGAATTTACTGCGATTGCTTTGTAATTATTGTGGGGACTCCCTTGCTATAAGGTGGATGATTTTTGTTAGAGTAGTCTGGGGTGAAATAAACCCTGTGATGAATGGCCTTTGCGAGTCACTAATTAAACTCTGCTACTATTTAAACAGAGTTTGCACGTGGGAAATGCTGTAAACTGGTACTTTCTCATGTAGGCCTGAGTCTTTAGAAAGCTCCTTCTAAACTCATCAAGGGATCTCTTCATTTATCCTGAAGTCTGACTTACAGGGGAAAATAGTTTGTACTTGTTCATTGTCTATTAGACAAAGGTTGATAATCCTGCCTGTGTTTAATAGAACTAATTACACACATACAATAAAGCATCTCTGAAGTAACTCTCTTACTTGCACGTGGCGAGTACTGCACTCCTGCTGTAGGTGATGATCCTTCATTTTGCTTTTGAGCCAGTTGTTTCTGTGGTCCTACCAAACTGGTTCCAAGAGACTCAAGTTCAGCATCAAAATGGGAACAACTTCTCCCCCCACCCCCAAATTTTTCACTGCTTTTGAACAGAATAGGCTTTGATCAGAATACACTGAGTGTTTAAAAGACTGCTGGTGTAAAATTTACTTGATATAGATTGACTGATTTTTAGGGGAATTGTGCAGGAGAAGCTGATGCCCTTATGAGGTGCCATGTTACAACAAGCTGCAGCAACCTGGAAGATTTGTGTTGAAAGGGAGCGTTTATAATTGTCTTTTCTACATCTGTTTTTGTTGACAGACCGACAGCAGCAGAACTCTTAAGACACAAATTTTTCACGAAAGCAAAGGTAAGAAAACACTTCGTAAACTGGTCTGTGCAGAGGCTGTGGAGAGGACTTTTCGGAAGTACGATGGGTACGGTGACAGCTTTATTGGCATGAGCGTGGGCGGCTTCACTTAGGGCCTGCATAGCTGAGTGAGTTGAATGGGTCATTGTGAATGAACAGAATGAAACCCCTCTTCTCCACCCCCTTGTGTACCCCCTTGCTATTAAGAGAAATTATCTCAAAATTCTTGAGCATTTAAATGTCTTTCAGTGGCTTTTGAGGTTTCTTCTCCTCTTGTAATGGTGCCATTCTGGTTGCCTGTCTAACCATAAAGGTCTCTGTGGCAGTAAATGTAACTTACATTTTAGTAAACGCTATAATCAGTCTGTGTGCAAAGCAGTGAATGAGGCCCACTGTGCAAAAGGGTACCTAAAACTATTTCACCCTGTGTTGCCTTATGGAAAGTGTAGATCCTGTGATACGAAATAGTAGGAAACTCCCATTTCTAGCCTTGTAGTGAACTGCCAGTGAGCATTTATGTAATTACTGCCTGGCGGTTAGTGCATATGCAATGTGCAAGGTCTTATTGAGGGAGACAGAAATAATACAAGGGAGAATTTATATTTCCACGGGAATGAGGAAATGTTTTCTGTTTGCCAATTTTTTTCTGTAGCATGTTTGTGATCAAAATACTTTTATAGCAGAGCACAGATTAAACTGTCAAAAAGATATCAGATACCTGGGATAGCATAGCAGCATTACTAATTAATCAAAGTAGTTTTCATCTCCCAGATTAAGATGCTTAAATGGAAATGGCCCCATCTAGGTATCTGTACAGGAGCTGGATGTCCTATTAAACTTGACAAATCTAACAAGTGCAACCAAGGAAGTCTAGAGAATTTATGAAATGTAGGAGTTTGCTTTAGGGCAAGTTTAATTGATGTCTGGGCCCTTGACAGTATTAACTAGATTTTCATTGTCCATGATGGGATTTTAGGCAATTGAATAGTCTGCATCTATATACTGGATACACACTTGGTGTCCAAAGTGACAAGATGGTTTACGCATTGCTGACCTTTCTCTGTTTGGTTATGCGAATTCTGGTTCATGTTATACTTCATTGTGTGTAAAATCTCCTTCGTGCTTTTATTGAGCTGCTGTAGAGTAACATATTAGCATATGTGGTGATAGAAAATTAACATTATTGTAAATGAGGCAATACTTAAATTGGCACCCGAAGTGAAAATGTGTGCTAGTTAACACTCAGTGTTAAATTACTTTCATACGTCAGCCACTGCCAAACTGACAGCTGTAACTTGAGGACAGAAGAGTCCAACTTCTATAAGTCTGTACTGAATCATATATTTAAATACGGTCTATGTTATATAAAAGTAAGTTTTGATAATGCTGAGAGCCCCTTATCAGGAAGTGACAGCGTGTGCCTTGAGGCTCCCCATCCTGCGTGCAAGGAACCCTCATGGAGACGGCCTGGGAGCGCTTTGTGGGCTATCCCACCTCCCTCGCCTGGTGCCACGCACCCAGCCAGATGCCCTGCTGACGCCAGGGCGCTTGCCTAGCCTGCTTCCCCTGCGGCCACCACGTCGGCTCTGCACTCAAGGGGCTGAAAGGCTGGATGTACGCTCAGGAGCCCCCCTGTCACCCAGTCCAGAGTAGCTTGCTGAAGAGGAAATTTAGTAGAGTAAAGCATCACAGCACTTTCCCAATATTTAATCTGTCGTGATTCCTGCATTTACTTCCTCTCTAAACATCATATGTACTGTACAACTTTTTCAGTCACTTATATCTTGCTGCCCTAATTCCTTGGTCCTGTTACTCCAGCATAGAGGAGTTCCTGCATCCTGACCTGCCTCACATCTGAGGTTTGCCTTTGACAGTTGGACAGGCATAAATTTAAGGGTAAAATAAAGCAAAGGGGCTGGACGCAGGTGGTGTAGTATCTGCAAAGGGAAGAATGCCAGATGTCTCAGCAGGGTATCAGATGCTGCAATGCAAGGAGTACGTTACCCACTAAATTAGACAGAGTAGTATACAAGTCCTTGATTGTTAATTCCATATCACTTTGCATAGGTAAAACACCACTGCTAACTGAAAAGGTATTTAGGATGAAACTTCATATACTGTAGTCCAAAGGAAGCAAGGGGTTAATATTTTTGGGGGAATGGGGATGAAACATGGAAAGAAACTGTTGTTTCCAGCAGAAAGTGTTTTATCAGAGACACTGAAGGAATCAAAGGGCATTTTCAGCAATTCAAATGTGTGGTATTTTTTCTTTTGCAGAATAAAGAATTTTTGCAAGAGAAGATGTTGCAGAGAGCACCAACAATCACTGAAAGATCCAAAAAGGTACTGAAAACCTCCTGGGCTATTGCTGTTACAGTTGTAGTAGTGTGTGTGTGGTTTTTTTTTTATGCTTGTGTTCGTAGCTTAATGATACTTACTGTAGTGTGGCATTTTCTAGATACAGAGCTAGATGTTTCAGTAAAATGCTCAAGCACCCTGGTACATGATGCAACCTGAAAATTCTCTTGTGCTCTTTCTCCTAAAAAAAAAATCGACTATAGAAACTGTCTGCTCAACATACCAGTTCTCTGTCTTTGTGCTGAGCAGGTCCGGAGAGTCCCAGGTTCCAGTGGACGTCTTCATAAGACTGAAGATGGTGGCTGGGAGTGGAGCGATGATGAACTAGATGAAGAAAGTGAGGAAGGCAGAGCAGCAATTTCACAGCTCAGGGTGGGTCCTCAAACTCCAATAGCGCTACAGTTTCTGTTCTGTTTTCTAACTCTGGTATATCTAAATATCTCTGGGAAGCGTGTGGCCTTGTTTTAGGTGTGATAGCAAGTTATAATCCCTTCCCTCAAGTTTGTAGCTGAACCAGAGAAAGTAGACTGAAGGTTGAAGAAATTGTATTGATCTCTTTTCTGTTGTCATTCTGGGGCACAGCTGGTCTCATTCGGGGATGTTGAGCATAACTGGGAACACGAAGTTTGAGGTTTAACAAGGTCACGTGCCGGGTCCTGCACTTGGGTCACAACCCCAGGCAATGCTACAGGCTTGGGGAGGAGCAGCTGGGAAGCTGCCAGGCAGAAAAGGACCTGGGAGTGTTGGTCGACAGCAGCTGAACATGAGCCAGCAGTGTGCCCAGGTGGCCAGGAGAGCCAACAGCATCCTGGCTTGTATCAGCAATAGTGTGGCCAGCAGGAGTAGGGAAGGGATCGTCCCCTTGCAGTCGGCACTGGTGAGGCCGCACCTCGAGTGCTGGGTTCAGGTTTGGGCTGCTCATGACAAGAAGGACATTGAGGTGCCAGAGACGGGCAACAAAGCTGGTGAAGGGTCCAGAGCAGAAGTGCTGTGAGGAGCGGCTGAGGGAGCTGGGGGTGTTCAGCCTGGAGAAAAGGAGGCTGAGGGGAGACCTTCTTGCTCTCTACAGCTACCTGAAAGGAGGTTGTAGCGAGGTGGGTGTGGGTCTCTTCTCCCAGGTAACAGGCGATAGGACAAGAGGAAATGGCCTCACATTGCACCAGAGGAGGTTTAGATTAGATATTAGGAAGAACATCTTTACTGAAAGATTGGTCAAGTACCTGAACAGGCTGCCCAGGGCAGTGGTGGAGTCACTATCCCTGGAGGTGTTCAAGAAATGTGTAGACATGGCACTTTGGGACATGGTCTAGTAGGCACGGTAGTGGTGTTGGGTTGACGGTTGGACTTGATGATCTAAAGGTCTCTTCCACCCTTAATGATTCTATGAATTCAGATGGTCTGCTCCCAGCTCAGCATACTAACTCACTTGAGCTAGGTATTCCCTTTGTTTTTAAGGGTGCTGGCTGTTAGAGATGCTTTCTTCTGGAAGTGTCGGGAGAGGTTTTGTCCTGCTGCCATCGCCGGGATGGTGCTGAAATCAGTAGGGCCCGTGCTTATGGCTGATATCTGAAGCACACAGGGCCTGGTTCAGTCCCCTCAGTTACCCTGAAATTAGTTACGCCTAGTAGTAAATGTTACGGCATCCCTGAAGTCACAAGGAGTGATTGATCTAGCACTTGAAAATCCTCCAAAATCAACATTTCTCTATCCCCCAACACATACACAAAAAACCCCAAACCCAGACTAACCCCCAGAAACAGCGGAGTAATGCGTAATGATCAACTAAGATTACAGTAAATTTCCAGATTGTCTTCCTCCCAGTAGTCAGCAGTGTGGGTTTTGACTGTAATGGCTGCCTGGTGCCTTTTCACTACAGGAGGTAGCTTGAGGTGAACATTCTAATCGTGCTGTAACTGAATTAGTGAGACAGTGAAGGGTTTTTAGAGGAAGCTTTTCCATATGAAAGGGTTAAAAAAAAAGGCAAAAAAACCCCAACACAACAACAAAAACAACAAAAAACCCCAAACAGTATTGGTTTGCAGCATTTATTCCTTTTCAACTTTTTCTCATTTCTTTCATTGGTCTTTCTTCTACTGGTGTTCTGCATAGACACTTAAATATTAAATGCAAGATTTAACATCTTTTTTAGCATCCTTTGAAATACTTGGGTTTTTAAAGGCTGCGATTGATATAGTAATTCTGTGCTTTGTGGCAACAACTATTGTGACTTTTTAAAGAGCTTACTGTATCTAGCTTTGTGTGACATAGTGAAGGAGGATCTCTTGGTACCAGGTGGCTACTACCGAAATTCTTGATGCTTCATGGGCTGAAACCTAAATTCCTTTTGTAGGTTAAAATACAATTTTAGGAGGGAATATTGTGAAAGACCCTAACTCTATTTCAGACATTACTTAGAACTTGTTCTATTGTGTTTCTAAGCTCAGGATACTGTGACTTAGCACTGTTTACTGTGTTTTGAACAGTCTTTACTTGTTTCATTCCTCTTATTCAGAAAAGAGCCAATTGACACACACGTTTCCAAGCTCCTTTTCAACTTTTTTCTTTTTTTTTCTTTTTTTTTCCCTTGGAGCTTTGGCGTATTTCCTTGTACTGCTGTCTGTTGTGATCTCTAATGGGTTTCCCATTCAAGAAACTTTTAGGATGGGTGTTGGAGCAGTAGATCTCAATTTAGTTACCTAAGTGTAGATGTATGTTGCCATTTTGGAGACACCTCCTATAGATATAATGCAGAACTTTGGGAGACCTGTACCTTTCTGGAGGTTAGGAAGGGCACCACGGCATCTTAGACCTCACTACATGTCTGCTTAGGTGCTTGAGTCCTGCCACAGGTGTTTTTCCTGTACATGGTTTTTGAGTATTTTTTTTCAGCCCAAAGATGAAAGGACGCCTGTGCATCTCTTGTGTTTAATTACTTTTCCAGCAATATTAAGACCTATTTACACTTCCAGTGTTTGCCATCAATATGGTGGTGGTGTTGCGGACCAGTGTCAGTTCTGTGTTTTGGCCATATTTCAAACACAAGGTGTGAATTCCACCTGCCTGCAATCCCTTTGCAATTTTAACTAAGTTGTAAGATAGAATAACTTACATTAACTAGGTGTCACCTTTTATTCCTGCCCATGGCAGAGGGGTTGGACTAGGTGGATCTTTAAAGGTCCTTTGGAACTCTTCTGTGATTCTGGCGGTACCTGCATTTTATTGATGTCAACCTTAAAGAACAGCTTGCAGATTGACACAATTTGCTAAAATACTTCAATATTATCCCGCATAAAAGCTTCTACATAAATGTAAAGTGTTTGTATTTTTTGCTCGTCTCCACTTTACAGAAAAAAATAGAATGAATTTAATATGTACAAACGTATGTTTTTACAAGTCTCTTGCTAGGACTGTACCTGAAAGCAGACATATTTATTACAACCAACCAGAAATATCTGCCCAATTCATTGAATAAGCTGACTTGCTGGCTCAGTGTTACCTTTTGGATATAAAGACTTACTTTCTTGTCTGCATTTAAACCCTCTAATTAAAATTAGAACGATTGTGCTGTGTGGGCTCTCAAATTGCTCACCTTCCGTTAATAAATCTGGGCAGTGGCACGCAGCGTGGTCACATTTCACCGGTTACTCGCATCATCTCTGGTGACACAAGCAAAAGGAAGTTAGAACTAATGCATTTCAGCACATCCCCAAAGTCATCCTGTTTGTGCCTTAATTAGGTAACCATCTTTTAATGTTGGTTCTATTTGCTTTCTGTCCGTGTTTTTCCGTAGTTTACCTCTGTGTGCCGTTTATCTGGGTTAGTTGGCGGTGGGGCAGGGCCGGTGTTTCCATACCTCCCTGCGCAGTGGCTAGCACACCGATGTTTCAGACAGGCTCCTTTCGAGTTACTCCTTGAGGCATCCGAGTACTCCCGGATACGAGCGTTGTGCCTGAAAGCGCAGCGCTGCAGCCGTGGCCTGCAGATGTGGAGCGGGGCTGTTTATCTCTGGGAGCAATGCCACGTTTTTCATCTTGCCTGGTAACCGTCAAGTGAAGGCTCGGCGTATTGAGATGGATTTCGGGCTTTACCTTTCCAGCTGCATGACTTTTTTCCTGACGCTGTCTGCACATAGTCATCGTGAAGGAACTGTTCCTTGTCCTCCTCTCCAGAGGGCTTTTTGGAACTTGCTGTTCTGAGAATAAGACTTTTTAACTTTGTCATCAGAACCCTCTGGGTCATATGTTACAAATTGCTTTGTTCTGCATTTGTTAAGGTAGCGGCATCGGTTAGTACATAAACTGCCTCAAGGTAGTGGCGTGATGTGACTTACCTTCTTCTGTCAGACTTGTTCTGTCCTAATTGCAACCTGTCTTTTAGACCATTATGTGGAGAAGGAACATTTATTAATCCCAGCCTGGACCAAGCCACCCCACCTGTCTATCTGCACATGGTAATTGGACCTGCTGGAAGTCAAAGCTGCTGGGCTCTCTTAATTGCAGGGCTTTCCGGGAGTGCTTGGCAATTCCTTCCTGCTCATGTGAAATGGCTAATGTACATTATCTTTGTTTTACTGATAAGCAAAGATTGGTTGTGTTGCTTTGACTGCACTTTCCTCTCCATTCCACTGATCTTTGTTTCCCTTCTGAACTTGCGTTCAGCTGTCAGTTTTCTGCTTTCTCTCACAGAGAGCATAGCATAATGCAGAGTCCAAGGGCAAGGAGAGCAGGCGAGAGATTTCTTTCTATAAAGCAGCACAAGTAAGGCTGATTTCTTTCTATAAAGCAGCACAAGTAAGGCCCTTTCAGTTCCCGCCCCCCAGGGTTTTATATGGTTTAAGCAAGTTGGCTTGCAAACTAGTTCCCTAAGTGTACAAAGGGGATTTGTTCCTTAGCAGAATTCTGCAAGTCCGATTTGTGTGGCTTATCTTTTTCTGCAAGACTTGGGTAGCTTAAAATGGATTTTACCATCTTGGTACACAAGTAATTTGATCCAATCTGAGTGATCTTCAAGAGTACTGGATTTTGCTAATGGCTAACAGCAGCAGCAGCTTGGGGTATTGTATGCCACTGTATAAATATCAGCTGCAAGTTCTGAAATGTGACTGTTTCTGGGTGGTATGATATGATCGGGTTGCTGACAAATTGTGTGGTATCCCTTTTATTATGCACCTGAACACGTGTATGTAACATGAAAGCAATTATATAGATTTCATATGTTCAGCATGGTTCTGACAAGTCCTGGTCAGTGTTTCACTTTTGTCTAGGCTATGACAGCTTTTTCTCTGTTTTTCAGTCCCCCAGAGTGAAAGAACCTCTACAGAATTCTGAGGTAAGTTATAATTGCAAACAGCTTCCTGAAATGACCCCTAGTTATTGCTGCTGTTTCAAGGAGCGTGTTTTTATTAGCCTTTGAAAATAATATTGTGGAAGTAGAAGCTTGTGCCTAGCTGAGCTCTGTGTGAAAACCTCCCTATAAAAGGAATCATTGGCTGTGTAATGCCAGGAGATCTTCCTGAGGTAACTTTGGTGTATATCTTTTCAACTTTACTTGCTATGGCAAAAGTCTGTATGTTGCAAGATAATGAATTGGTTCCAGGAATAATCTAAGCAAAACAGAGTGATGATTTCCTTTTGTTTAGAACAAAACAAAACCACAAAAACACCCCACAAACAACAACAACAAAAACAACAAAAAACCCCCCACACCAAAAAACCAACCACAAACCAAACAAAACACAACTTTAAAATGTCTGTTTTGCATAGTCTGATTCACTGGTTCAGAACCCATGCTCAGAACTGTGAAACAAATCTGTAGTAGTATTTGATAGCAAACAAAACTTCAGTTGCAATTTATAATCTGCCTTCGTTTTTGTCCTGTGTTTCTTACGTTAGGAATATTAATATACCTTTCAGTGATTGAGCCTGCTTATCTTCTAGAGATGGTGCTATATCTGTCTTTTCCCTACCTGTGTGGAAAGATAAACAGAGCCATCTCCTAAAATTAGTCTTGGGTTAGGCTTGTTCCGCTCTTCTTTCATCTGTTTCCAAGGATTGATTATAAAGGAGGATCTTAAGAAAGACTACGATTCTGGCACTGTAATTTGACGTAAACTCTAAATTCAAAGAAAAAGCTGAAAACCAGAGTCCCTTTAGGATTAATTACCCCATTGTGATACGTCCTTCAATATATACTGTGATTTGGAGGTTGTCTGACCAGGTTTTCAACATTCAAGATGATTTATATTTCCTACAGTTTAGCAGATTAGGTTGGAGGGCACACTGAAGTAGTGCCATCGAGCTTGCAGGTCTTTGGCTGCCATGCCAAAATCAAGTTTCTCTGTTCTGAATAACACAAGAGGTAAAAAATTTAAACTTTTATTTAGCTCTTTTCCCTCACCCTCAAATTAATGGTGTATTTTTTTTTTTTTTTTTGGTGAGGGACTAACTTTAGAAAGTCCAATCCTAAACAGTCTTTTCTTGTGTGTTTTGAAGAACTTCAGGTCTGAATTCACTGTTCAGTTGAATATCTGGATTGCTCTGACTCGGACATTTGTTTTACGAATAGATAAATTGTTGATAGTTATCTTAATGCTTTGTTAGGCTGTGTTTTCTGAAAGGAACTACAAGTCAAAGCAGAGATGCTCTGCTGTGACTTCATGGCTATTTGGAAATACAAGTAGGACTTGGATTCCGAGAAGAGTGGAAACTAAAGGATAGGGTGCTCTCGTCCAAGCTAGGACATGATCTGTGTGCATCCAGCCTGGCTAGCTGCAGAGTGTAACTTTTGTCCAAGATCCATAGTCATGCTGCTGTCTTTTTTTTTTTATTCTTCTTTACTGGTGAGTAAAACTTGCGAATGTCAGGGCAGAAGAGGGCCCTGGACATAAGGAAACATTAAACTCCTTGTTCACCAACTTAGGATCAGTGTTAGTGCCCTGGAGGCCTGGGAATGCCCTTGGCATTGAACTTCTCTAAGTGATTTATGCATCAGACAAGCACTGTTTGGAAAGCTGGGGCTGGAGTCGGAACTCTTGAGTTTCTTTGCTCATTAAAACGCCTTTTTTGTTTGCAGCTTTTCCCATCGGCTGAGCCTCCAGGTCCTTCACTCAATGCTCCAGCACAGGCACCTACTCAACTACCTCAGGCTGCAGGACAAGTACCTGCACAACCTCAAACTGCTGTACCTCCACCTAGTCAGGCTCCTCCAGCAGCCCCAGCAGCAGCCCAGGTGAGATCAGAAACCTTCGTACCAGCTTTCAGCTTTGAACTTAGCTGTTCTGTTCCAGCCATGCTAAAATGATCTGAAGGCACGGAAGTTGCTTGTCTGGAGTTCCTTTAGTGCTGCTGCATATGCAGAAGTGACAGCTGGCCTGCTGGCTTGCAAAAGGAGGACGGTCAACATGGGTGCAGCAGCTCTTCACTCTTACACTGGGGGTGAGCAGTGACTTTTTATGCTGTCTAGGGGGTGGATGCTGGCTTGAGGCGAGGTTAAAGGTAAGAAAAAAGGAGTCTCATTTAAGTGGCAGCTGCATGTTCCTAGTATTTAAGGTTCAGTACAAACAGGCTCTGATCGTGTGTAATCAGCATCGCTGGCATCTATGGGATGAGAGTGGAGAGAGAAGTGAGAGGAAGAAACTGGAATGTGCAAGTTCTCTGGACTTCAGAGAGCGATGGGAGACTTAAGTTAAAACTGTCCTTGTAGCAGGCAAAAAACGTGGAGAAACGCTATCTTTGGGAAGCTCTGAACCTTGTGGTGCTTTCAAATACTTCCATTTCAAGCAGAGAGGGGAGGACGGGCGTTTGAGGGGAAGTACAGGGAATGTGAAAGCTTGGCGTGTAGCTAAGAATTGAACACAAACGTCACCCCAAAGTGTAGGATGTAGGTCAGATGTAGGCAGGCAGGGCAAAGTCAGGAAAGAGCTCTGACGTGTTAGAAGAATGACCAACCCAAATCATTAATGAGACACTTGGAACATGTCTTGTGGTTTGCTGGAATAAAGCGGCGCAGAGTTTGCCAGAGTCCTGGATGATGGCACCTTCTTTATAAAAGACACTTAACGTTCGTATTTGTTGGTGGGGAGAGGCTGTCGTTGGAGAGGGCCAAGCTACTGTCACCCGTTAGCAGACCCAAGGGGAAGAGACTTGGCAGTGTTGTCAGAAAAATAACTCTTGGGCTTACTCCTTCCTAGAAATGTTTCATTATTTTTATTTTAAAGAACATAGATAAGTATATCACTTCGCTGCAGTCAGCTCGTGTTACAAAACCGCTAAAGACAGTGCATTGGTCATTAAACAAAAATAGTGGAGTTGGGGTCTGACATATTCTTGGCTACATTAAAAGTGGCTTTAATACTTAAATTGAACCCCTTCAAATGTCTTGAAAAAGGGCCAGTGTTTAATCCCTGAATTTTATGCAGCGGTTGAAACTCCAGCAGCAGTGAGGGCCAGGATTCTCAGTTCGGTAAAATGAAGTAGCAGTGTTGGTGTCACTGAAAGTTGATTTACACTAGCAGAGTATCCTGCTCCCTGCCACCAGTGCCCAATAGCTTATTTGTTGGTAGCTTGTCCTAAGGTGAACTTCATACCTTTGTGTCACTGTGGTGTTCTTTATAGCTCTTTGTGTCAGTGTGTTCCTCTTTATATTTCTTTTTTTGTCAGTATGTTGTTCTTTAGGGCTCTTTGTATCAGTGTGTTATTCTTTATAGCTTTTCTCTGGTTCTTGTTGCCTATTGGTTACTGTTTCACAGACCTCTGGGTTTCTCTGTGAATCCTTGTTTGTTTTTTCACTGACCTGGTAAAGCTTTCAGCTTCAAGAGAAACAGGATTGTGATCAGAAGCTCTGAGCTGCATGGCTGGCACAAGAGCACCAACAGACAGAGTAAAAGACTAGTCGTAAAGGGTGGTGGTTTTTTGGTTGTTTGTGGTTTTGTTTTGTTTTTTTCCTCTCATGAAAAAGCTTGGTCAAGACTTCTAGGCTTAAATGATCAGCTTAGTGTTGCGTCCATCTTGTTACCTGCCTCAGCACGTGCAGTGCGGATGGGTTGCGCAGTGGGGGAGTGACTGATCCTTCTCTGTTCTGGTTCGGTCTTTTTTTGGTGCAGATTGATTACCAACTAGCCCTTTACTGGAACTATCACAAGTGCTATGAAGATGGACACCTCCTGAATCTTTCCTACTGAAAATCTGCTGCTGACTGATTTAAAATGCTTTGATTACATGTTCCAGTAATTACCCAGAAGTAAATTAGAAGTGCAAGTAGGCAGCTAGAAATTTGCTGCTTAGATGCTCTTAAAGCCTTTGATTTAGCAAAAAAGTAACTGAGAGTATATGCTAATCTGCCAGTTAAATTATTTCCTAGGTGCTCTTCGCAATCGTATCAGGTTTTTAAATCAGATGTTAGGGGCGGGGTTGAAAACACAGGGGGTCTCGAAGCTGTCATGAATACCCCAAAACCTGAAGTTTTTATGCAAAGCAAATAGTCTTTTTACATTTAGCATTTCTTCTGAAGTCTCCTACCATTTTGGCACTTCTCAAATTTGTGTAACTTCTACTCTTTTCAAGACAATTGCAGCGAGAACTTCCTGGGTTACTATTTAAGTATAAAGTTCTTCAGTTTCATTACTGTTGTTTTCATTGTAGTATCATGATTCCAGTGATGACTTAACCTTGATCAACTATAAATACAAATAAAAGTTTAGTTTTAAAACCAAAGTAAGTAAGTGTTCATCTGCTTTAAAATGATGTAATCTTATTGCAGGCCCCACCTGCCCCTGCTGCAGCTCCGGTACAGGAAGATACGAAAGTCCCCATCAGCCTTGTACTAAGGTTAAGGTAAGGACGTAAAACTGACCCGGTCTGTCAAAGGGAGCCTTTGTAGAGGGGGGCACTGAGAGACTTCTGTAGTGCATCTTGCCACCTGCCTTTTAATTCAGAGAGTGGTGGTTATATGTTGTTTGTCAGCTTGGATTTCATCCACTCTTCTGAAACTGGGACCCATAAAAGCAGTTTCTCATCCACTTGTTCAGTTTGGCAAGAGCTGTAGATTGAAAGAGATTTTGAGATTTGTATAAATCTTGCCAAACTCTTAACGGGGTGGGAAGGAGGAATTAGCTGGGTTCCCTAATGGACATCAGAGATCCATCGTGCTGTTCGGGCACAACCGCAGACTTCAGCCAGTTCAGAGAGTGAAGAGCCTTTACCCAATTCAAGGTGTGGATTTAGGTCTCCGCCCATAAAAATGGGCAGAAAAAGGATTGTAAGCGCATTTGACTATTGTTACATGTACATGTACACGCTGTTACGTGCTCCAGCGATGTATCTGCTGACAGGTGTGACTTGCAGAGACAGTGGAACAACAAGGCCTTATCCCAGAGAGGTGGCACTCGCTTATCCTGGGCTTCAGCCCACGCAGGCTGTGACAGGTTGAGAGTGGGCACCCAAGTGATTGGCCCTTTGAGGAGGAAGGGTGCAATGGATTCACTTCTCTTCACAGACTGATTGTTCAATGACAGCACTTTCTTTTGGGCACCGATCAGTGCAATGAAATGGTCTCTTCAATATAAAATTCTCTTCTTTCCCCAGGAATTCAAAAAAAGAGCTCAATGATATTCGATTTGAATTTACTCCAGGGAGAGGTGAGCTGGTGGGAAGCTCCAGCGCGTGAGGGTGGTTTTGATGACGGGGAACTTCTGCGTTCGGAGCTGTGTGTGTATGGAGACCCCGTGTGAGTGTCTGACCACAGTGCCTTCCTAAAGGGCTTGCCTTGTGGTTGGGCTGGTCGCCAGCGCTTGGGGCACTGCTGTTGAGAAGATCCCTCTTGTCAGACTACCCCAGCTACAACCAAAGCGCAGCCCTTCAATGAATTCCAGCTCAGAGTTCGACAGCGTAGCTTAGAGCTGTCTGACTGCACCTGGTGTACACCCCAATATCCACGTTGTGTAAAAGCTTTTGCTGTTCGGTTTGTACAAGCTCCTTCAGGTTTCTATGTGATGCCTTTGTCAGCTGGATAATTTCTGTTACATGGTGACTGGCTCTTGGGTTTCTCCCCACAGATACCGCTGACGGTGTGTCTCAAGAACTCATTTCAGCAGGTCTTGTTGATGGCAGAGATCTGGTAATAGGTAATTACGTGCTGTTTTTTCTGCTTTAACCATTTCAGACCTTTTTCACATGTTTAAAATGACCTGATTAGTGGGTACTAGGAGGGTTTTCCATGGCCTTGGTTCTTGTCCCCAGTGGCCCTCCAAAACTGCTGTTAATTCTGGTGGCAGTTCTGTGCCAGTACATTTAGACAACCCCCAGTCTGCAAGAACATGATCTAGTTGATAATGTTATGAAGCAAATATTCCTTGTAACGCAAAATGAAGGCTAATTGATGCATTAGCGAAATCATTATCATCTGACATATATACATTGCCAAATTACTGCACAAGCCTGTACTGCTCACAGGTCCTGCGCAAGAGAGGTCTGGGACTGGAATCAGCCAGGCTTTTTTGTTTTAATTAGGGCTGGGGAAGGAAGTGTGGAGTGCGGACGCACTAGGGCAGCGGCACGTGTTGCTGCACTTCAAGTGGGTACGAGCAGCTCAATGAATAGCTAAATAAACGTGTCCTCCTGTGCAGCAGGTGAGACTTTTAAGCTGTCAGCGCTGCCTATATATTTCGGCTACAGCAAGCAAAACTGTTCTTTGTACGCAGGCTGCAACATCTGGAAAGGCTGCTGGTGCAAAATTAAGGGGATTTCTAGGTGCAGTTGGGCAGTTTATTACTACTAATCCCACCACATCCAGGGAAAAATAACTACCTCTGAAACATCGTAACAAATGACAGCATTTTCACAGTTTAAAGCTTTGGATTTAAGTAGGTAGAGTCTCATTGAGAACTAAACTTTTTATCATTTTAACAAGTTCTAAGTTTGTCGAGTAATAGAAAGAGGCCTGATGAGTTTGGGATGTCTTTCTCGAGCCTGTCCTAATATTTGCCCGTTTTCTTTGTGTGTGTGTGTGATTACAGTTGCAGCTAATTTGCAGAAAATTGTGGAAGAGCCCCAAGCAAACAGATCCGTCACTTTCAAACTGGTATTTATTCCTGTTCCCTGATTGAACAAGTTGTCACTTGCAAAGAGAAGGCATTGCATATAGATGCCTGTGATGTCTTCTGCAGGCATCTAATGTATGCACGCTAAATCCTCCCTCCTTTCCCAAAGCTTCCTCCTGGTTGTCTAACGGTGGGCAATGCAGGCTCCCTGCTTGTGTCCTCTGAGCAGCACCTGGGTTAAATAGGTGTGCGATGATGCGCTAATACAAACATTCCCTAATCCTGGCTAATAAGCGTATCAAAATGTTACAAACGGATTATTTTCTGGGCTTGGAATGTACACTTGCCCAGAAGCAGGTAAGTGGGCTAAGAAATGCCGCGGACTCCTTCCTCAGAGGAGGAGGGTGGGGAGTGTGCAGATACATTGTCTCTGAGGAGGAAATGAAGGAGGGGGGAGGCGGAAAGTGGGGGGTAAAAGGAGAGCTAAAACTAAGAAAAGATAGGCTAGGAGAGGAGAAAGAATGGCAGATGAATCCTTCAGAGGTGGTGACATTCAGAGGTAGTTATAGTGGCAAAGTGAAGGTGTAACCGGTTTATTGGTAGTGAAACAGTAAAGTGCCATTATTTTTTGACTTTTTCTGTAGGGAGTTTTCACTTGTTTCGCCCCAGTTAGCACATGTAGCCCTAGTCATAGCAGACATTGGCAAAACTTCAGTCCCAGCCCTTCCTAGCTTCAAAAAAAAAAAAACAAAAAGGCAAAGAAAAAAAGAAAAAAGGCAGCACTCAATTTTAACTTTGGGTTGTGCGAGCTGCTGAATACAGTGCGCAGCTGCCCTGCAACTGCTCCCTCCCCAGACCGTATCTGATACACCTTGTGATACGTAGCACGGTACCTGCCGGAGGGTAGAGCGTGCGCGTTGCTATTTGCATCTCTGTTCCTTGTGTTTCAGGCGTCTGGTGTCGAAGGCTCAGATATTCCTGATGATGGCAAACTTATAGGATTTGCACAGCTCAGCATCAGCTAAACGATGGTCCCAGGAGACGTTTCCCAACTGAGAACCCACATGTGCATATTCGTAATGCTTCTGTTAGCCTAAAAAAAAAAAAAAACCACTACTGCCAAAGAATTGAACTACAGCCCCCGTCCTAGAAGCTTTAACATTTTCCTTAACAGGATCACAAACCTTCCTGAAATTACCGATGGCGTTTACACCTTTTGTAAACAACTCTCACGTTTTTGTATCTGTCATCTCAAACATGCAGATCCAACATGTCATTGCCTGCATGTTCATTTTATTATTGCCTTACTTTAAAGAAAAATACTACTGAGTACGAAGCAGGGGGTTCCACTGCTCTGATGATCTTGCCTAAATGTTTGCTTACATGTGGTTTCATTTTTTTTTTCACTTGCTATTTTTGCACAAGTTTTAATACTGAACGGATCTTTTTTGTTCTTTACCTGCTTCTCCTTCTATCTGAAACACCAATGTACATGTCGTTTGGGTCACCTGGAGTGCTGAGAAATCTGCTTCTCTTGGGCTGTGTTTTTTAAAACTGCTGGTTTGAATGCTTGCACCTGAGAGAGCAAGCCAAGTCTTACCCACGGGAGGGAGAGCCACCTTCCCTTGTGTTTGTGTTTTTGAGAAGTTCCTTGACTTGGAGGTGTTAGAAGTCAGCTTCCCTTTGTAAACTGCCTTAATTTTTTTTTTTTCTTTTTTTACCATTTTGGTTCTTTCCACATGAGTGCCAGGTGTGGCATGAGGGCTGAACCTTTTAATTTACGTTAAGCAGTCCTTCCTCAAAACGTCTTTCATTCTGCATCTTAGATGTAGTCTGTTCTCGAAGCAGACCAGTGAGGCATTGCTGTCTGGAAACTGGTCTTTCAGATGCTCCACAAAATACTCGTGGTCAGAGGGAGAGGAGAGCTGCGTCACTCTGCGTTTGGAAAAGATGCACTTCAAACTGTTCCTGGAACCCACCCAGTCTGTTATGCCTGGCTGCGCGCGTCCTCCCGACGTGTTCCCCAGTCCTTTGCAAACTGGTACCCGTGGAACCATCCCTGTCGTGTTTTACAGCAATAAAGACTTGCCAGCAGAGCGGTAGGACTGGGCGAGCGAGCGCCGGGCTGTGTCCCTCCTGCACTGAGCGCTTGGGTCGTCAGCCTTCTCGTCGGTCCCAGCCTCGCCGTTTGATCAGGATGTCACTGAAACCCTGTCACCCACGTATTTAGCTTTTATTTCTAGGTGGTGTTGAATTTCTGTTTCTACATGAATAATATAAATTATACTCTGAGTTTGATAAGAGACACTTGTAATGCAATATGTGAATAATAAATGGTGTTGATTTTTTTGTTTCCTACTGTTTCACAGTTGGCCTTTGTAACTGCTATTGGCTCTGGAGTGTTTTCTACACAGAAATTGTAAGCCTGTAATTTAACACGCAGATGGAAACGTGTTTGGTTTCCATCAGGCACAAACAATGCAGAAACAGAGTGTTAAAGTGGAATGACTGGGTTCAATTAGAACTTTTTTTTTATTTCCAAGTCTTCAGATGAACAATCTGTATTTATATATTGTTCTTTCTGAGCAGCTGTGGAAGCTTCCTGAATTGTGCATGTCCTTTTTATACCACCCTTGTTGCATTTAGCCTTGAGGTGGATGTTGAGTATGTCCCCGTGGGCTATTTGCAGCCTCATGGCCGGTTGAGTGTGGAGGGGAGGGAGAGGAGAAAGAGGGTTTGGGAGCCAGAGCATCCCAGGGTGCTGGGCAGATGCTCTCAAGGCTCCAGGAAGCGAGTGCCCGATACCAGGGAGTTGGTGGTGGCTGGGCGAGTGTGTGCGTGCACGCGCGGATGGCACCTCTGGCGCTTTCTCCTCTTGTCTGACACAAAACGCTCCCTGCGGCTTCCCCCGTCGAGCTTCTCGGCTTGGGAGGAGCAGGCTGGCATCGTGATTGTCATGTCACCCCGGGGTCGATACGGATGTACGGGAAACCTTTAGGATACGGAGACAAGGTCGTCTTGGTACAGTATTATTTTCCCTCTGCCTGCATGCCACGGCGGCCTCCTTGGTCATTTGTGTACTGGTGCTGAGAAAGGTAGACTCAAACTGCTCAAACGGAACAATGCAGCATCTATTTATTAAGTTCTTCCCCTCCTTCCCAAAGCCAGGGCTTGGAGAGCTTGAGCTCACACTAACCCAAGGCTCCTTAGTTCTTTAATGGAGAAAATAAGGAAGAAAGTGATTTTTTGTTCTTTTGTTATTTTTTTTTTTTCCCTTTATAGATCTCCAGATGTTTTGGGTAGGGATCCAAAATATTTACTTGGGCTATTACAGTGCTAGACAACTGTCTTTTCTGATGTTGTTCCAGTAAGTGCCAATGCTGTTCATAATTGTTTTCCAGTGTCATTAATAATTTGGTTTTTGTGCAAATTTCTGATCCGAACCTGGAAGCAGGTGGTAATTTTTAGTTCCTACTTTTAAGGACAATGCTCTGTTAATGAAAACGGATCCTCTTCACAACTTTGGTGTATTGTAGATTATAATGAAAGATGTAAAATATTCAGGCTTTTTTTCCTTTTTTGGACTTTGTATTTTACTGCATGTCTCTAATTTTTAATCAATAAAGAACAAATTGGCCATTGCCACGTGTTTGGTGCGTGGTTAACGTGTCATGGGGTTGGACGGTGTATGTTGGGGACGGGGTTTGTCTGGTGTCTGCAGCCCCTGGGGCACTTCTCTTTGGGGTGGCGGGAGGTTCCACCACCTCGGGAAGACTCGATGAGGAAGGGCTGGGGATGCTCTGCAGGAGCTGTGCGCAGAAGTGGAGCCAGGACTGGGCTTGGGATCCTGCCCCGAGGGCTTGTCTCCAGTTGAAAAGTCCGCTCCAAGCCCTGCCTGCCCTGCGCGGCTGGGAATGGCTTCCCCCGGGCAGGAACGCCTCAGCCTGACGCGGGCTGGTATTGAAGTGTGGGCTGGTCTTGGCTGGGGCAGAGGTAATTTTTGTCGCCGTAGCTCAGAGGGGGCTGTGGTTTGGGTTTGTGCAGGAAACTGTTGATAACCCAGGGATGTTTTTGTTACTCCTGAGCAGGGCTGACACAGAGCCAAGGCCTTTCCGCTCCTCACCCCACCCCACCGGTGAGGAGGCTGGGGGGCACAAGGAGTTGGGGGGGACACAGCCGGGACAGCTGACCCAACTGACCCAAGGGATATCCCATCCCGTATGGCGTCATGCTCAGCGTATAGAGCTGGGGAGGAAGGAGGAAGAGTTGGGGGATGTTTGGTGATGGCATTTCTCTTCCCAAGTCACTGTTACGTGTGACGGAGCCCTGCTTTCCTGGGGATGGCTGCACACCCGCCTGCCCATGGGCAGCAGTGAATGAATTCCTTGGTTTGCTCTGCTTGCCTGCATGGCTTGTTTACCTCCTAAACCATATTTATCTCAACCCATGAGCTTTCTCACTTTTCCGATTCTCTTCCCCATCCCGCTGCGAGGAAGTGAGCAAGTGGCTGCGTGGGGCTCAGTTGCTGGCTGGGGTTAAACCCTGACAAAGTGGGATGATTTATTCCCTGAGAAGTGTTTGGAGCTGGACTGCACTCCCTCCTTTCCACCTCCACAATACTTGCTCTTTCTGAATGTGAAGCCTCAGAGCAGATCTGACCCAGAGGTGCCTCTGAGGTCTCGTCCTTAGGTTCATAGTGGAGCCAAGAAAATGCAGCGATGGTGAGAGGCTGAGCCCAGGCATGTCCCTGTCTCTCCTTGTCCCGATAGCTCTTGGCTCTAGCTGGGCCGTTCCTCTCTCTACACGCGGGTACCCCCCTGCAGCGTAACCCCTGTGCTGGCCGTCGTGCTTTGGGCTGCGACAGCGAGGAGGTGCCCGAAGCGAAAGGTCTTGCCCAAGCGTGCGGGTGACGGACGGTTGGCAGGCTGTCAGTAAACCTCTTGCCACAAGGTTGAAAGCACTTCTGTGACCTGGCACTGAGCCGCCGCCGTGGTCGTGGCAGCAGATTTGTCAGGGTGAATGCTGCAATTGGATGTCGGTTAAGCTGCGTGGGCGTCTGGACAGCTTTCCCCAGTGGTGGTCGGCCTTTAGCAGCGACCTTGGCTGGCTGCTGCCAGCTGAGCCGCGGCCTTTTAGTGTCATCTAATGTCACGTGAGAAAGAAGTTGCAAGCAGAGGCTGCCTGACTTGGAAAGCCAACTCTCAAAGCATGGCACTGGAGAAACCATAGAGTTTTTCTTCAATGTTTCTTGCAAATCTTCCACAAAAGAATGAAATTTTCAGAAATGAAGGGAAACGTTACCTGAGAAGTAAACCACCCTAATAAACCCTCTCACTGGAAACTTGTCCCTAACGTATGGCTTCAGTTCCCAGGGTGCCCTGTTCTTTCAGACTCTGACAGCTGTGTTGATGGGATTTACCCAGAGCTTAGTGGGGTTTTGTTTGGGTGAGGTCATGGTGTCTCCATTAAGAGAAGCCAAAGGAGTCTTCCTGCTCAGAGTGTGGGAACGGAGAGTTTCTCTAAGGCTTTGTGCACTGTCAAGGGCAACGTGCGTGTCTTTTGGGAGGGGATAGGGATGGTCCCGTTCTAAGCACATTCCCCGGGGCTTTTCCCTGGGATGCACCCATCTGTGTTTGCTGAAAAGTATGCTTAAAAACAAACAAAAAAGCCAACCCACCAAAACAAAAAAATCATGGTAGTCTTGGATGGTGGCACTTTCTAAGCTGCCTCTTCCATTCACTCTCCTTTCTATGGCTCTTGGGCTTATTTTGCCATTTTCTGGCTCTTTGTTTCTCTACGGTGTTCCTCATTACTGGTGAACCCAGAAAACTTTTTCTTGAGTGAATGTAACTTCCAAGTTTAAGGCGTGAGGCTGTAAGGGATATTCTGGGTCACTGAATCTCATCCCCTACATCTAAGCCAACTTCTTAGCAGTCTTTCCAGTATTTGGCCAAACCCTGCGTAGAAAGCCCTAGAAAATTATATGCCAGTTTTGTCTCCCTGCCTCTGCAGGAAATCCCTTTATGGTCACTCATAAAGGCTTTCCACGCTGCCATAGTCCAGTGCCTCTTAGTCCTCCTGTGACTGAATACTCCACTCCAGTTAGTTACCGTCATCCTTGGACGTTTCCCTTTGTGGACACTCACTGCGAGTTGTCTCATGCTGCCCGTGCCTGTGGGCTTCCCTGCTCTCCTGATCACATCCCGACCTCCTTCTCGCCATCTCTCCTCCTGATGAGTTTGCAAATGGAAAGTAATGTCCTCTGGATGGTCTGTGCCTCCTGAAATTCCTGATTCACTTAATGGGAAGGCAGTGTGAGTACAAATCCCAACCCAGAGTATTACTTTTTCCTCAAACTTGTGGACTCGTTGTGTCTGCCTGCAGCTGGAGGGGCTGAAGTACCGCTTCCAGCCCTGGGGAAGCCCGTCTCTCTGCAGATACTGCTGCCGATGTCAGGGGTCGGTGAAATTTTGAAAGTGGTTGATGATTTTGGGCCATTTCAGAAATGGCTGGTGCTGCT
>KL276266.1:0-27123 GCA_000699545.1 Podiceps cristatus
GTTTTAAACTAAAAGAGGGGAGATTCAGACTCAACATAAGGAGGAAACTTTTTACCATGAGGGTGGTGAAGCACTGGAACAGGTTGCCCAGAGAGGTGGTAGATGCACCATCCCTGGAAACGTTCAAGGCCAGGCTGGACGGGGCTCTGAGCAACCTGATCTAGTTGCAGATGGCCCTGCTCGTGGCAGGGGGGTTGGACTATATGATCTTTAAAGGCCCCTTCCAACCCAAACTATTCTAGGATTCCACGATTCTGTGACATGCTTATTTGTACACAATGGTGAAAATAATTTGTCTGTGGAGACCTACAGGAATAGCTCCTTTATTCAGTACTATTATCTACTTTTCTCTGCCACTGTACAGAAATCAGGGAGGGATATTACATGTAAGAAAACTTAAACAATCCTTTTTGCTTAAAGCCGTTATTAACAATATCTCAGACTTAATCCTGTGTTACAGGTACTCAGGTAGAGTGAACACGTGACCAAATATTTTACCCATCAAGAGTACGAAAGACCCACAAGTCTTTCTTGTAACACTAATCTTGACCCATTGTTGGGTCTTCATTTATTTTGTTAGTCAACACGTGCTTGTTTTCCCTAGGAACAGGGAAAATTCTGTGAAAGACCACATGAAACTTCTTTGTGCTGAGATATTTCAGCAGAAATCTACCTTTTTGATATGTCCCGCAAAGAAAAATCACCAGATGGCCTTTCCTGCTCTAGCCAATAGCCTTTTCAACCTAAAATCCTTACCTTGTATGCTTTCTCCCAGAGGGCAGCCCACCTCTTTTCACCCAGAACAACTCTGATGTCCAGTCTGTGTATTAACAACAAGTTTCCAGTGCATTACTCTATCTCCTCCTGGCACTGGCATGACTTTCAGATTCTCTTCCTGCTGCTCTCCCCTCAGGCTGCAGATCATCCTGGACTCTCCTTTTCCAGTGACTCCCATATAAAAACATAAACCCAGACTTTTTCTTAAAAGGTCCGTCTACCCAACAACTTGTCTGCAACAATATCCATAGGGAATGCTACGCAAAGGGGAGCATAAAAAATATTCTGAGACCTCTAACTGGCACACTCTCCCAGACTCCTGCAACAAAGGATTCATGGCTTCCTGAGCTGGCAATGGCATGCTGCTCAACATATTTAAAATCAGCTGATGAATCTACCCTCCATCAGCTTTTCCAATTGCTTCCATTTTAGTCTCTGAAATGTTCACATTTTGATTGCACACTTTATGAAAAAAAAAAAAAAAAGTACTTTCTCTTGCATTATTTGTTTTTAGTCTGCTGCCTGTAACCTCATTAAATGCCCTCTAATTCTGGCATTGTAAGAAACACAGAATAATAATTTTCTATGCCCTTTCACCAGAGTATTCAGTGATCTTTATCATAGTCATGTCTTTTCAAACCTGGGTAATTCAGGCCTATTTAATTTGTGGAAGATATGCAACAGCTTTTATAATTGTTGTTGTCTTTGTCTGTACCTTTTTTTATGCCTGCTGTAGCCTTCTGCTCTGGGATTATCTGGACTGCATATTGGTGTTAAACTGAGGGCATTGCTTACTTTCTTACAGTGGTATGAATGAGCTTCACTGGAAAAAGTGAGATCTCAAAATGCAGTGTTATGATAATAAAGAGTAATTCTCCCAGCTAAAAAGACTCTGAAAATACTCTTGGCCCAAACAGTTGTAGTGAAAGGAGTTAAATCCAGTTGGTGGCCGGTCACAAGTGGTGTTCCCCAGGGCTCAGTGTTGGGGCCACTACTGTTTACATCTTTATCAATGACCTGGATGAGAGGATCAAGTGCACCCTCAGTAAGTTTGCAGATGACACCAGGTTAGGTGGGAGTGTTAATCTGCTTGAGGTCAGGAAGGCTCTGCAGAGGGACCTGGACAGGCTGGATCGATGGGCTGAGGCCAATTGTATGAGCTTCAACAAGGCCAAGTGCTGAGTCCTGAACTTGGGTCGCAACAACCCGAGGCAACCCTACGGGCTTGGGGAGGAGTGGCTGGGAAGCTGCCAGGCAGAAAAGGACCTGGGGCTGCTGGTCGACAGCCGGCTGAACATGAGCCAGCAGTGTGCCCAGGTGGCCAAGAAGGCCAACAGCATCCTGGCCTGCATCAGGAATAGTATAACCAGCAGGGCTAGAGAAGGGATTGTCCCACTGTAGTCGGTACTGGTGAGGCTGCACCTCGAGTGCTGGGTTCAGTTTTGGGCACCACAGTGTAGGAAAGACATTGAGGTGCTGGAGAGGGTCCAGAGAAGGGCAACAAAGCCGGTGAAGGGTCTGGAGAACAAGTCCTGCGAGGAGACACTGAGGGAGCTGGGGTTGTTCAGTCTGGAGAGAAGGAGGCTGAGGGGAGACCTTCTCGCTCTCTACAACTACCTGAAAGGAGGTTGTAGTGAGGTGGGTGTGGGTCTCTTCTCCCAAGTAACAGTCGAGAGGACAAGAAGAAATGGCCTCAAGTTGTGCCAGGGGAGGTTTCTCTTGGATATTAGAGAAGATTTCTTCACTGAAAGGGTTGTCAGGCACTGGAACAGGCTGGCCCGGGGGGGAGGTGAGGGACCATCCCCGGGGAGGGAAGTTGTGGAGTCACCATCCCTGGAGGTATTTAAAAGATGGGGAGATGAGGTGCTTAGGGACATGGTTTAGTGGTGGAGCTGGCAGTGAGAGGTTAATTTTGGACACGATGATCTTAAAGGTCTCTTCCAACATAAATAATTCTATCATTCTATGATTCTATAATTTCCTGGTTGACAGTATTCCCAAATCTGTTGAGGATGAGAACTGACTCCCACATACTAGAGTTATTCAAATTCCCATCTAAACATTCTAGAATAACTTTCTGGAGTAATTTTAAAGACAGGAATAGGCAAATTATCAGTCTCTTCCTTGGAAAATGTTCACCAGGCTTAAAGCCAGCTGTGGCAAAGGGCAAAAATCCCTGAAATTTTAGGGCTGGTTAGACCTTCTTTCACTTTAGCTTTAGCCACACAAAAGCCAAGCACATTTGGTACTGAAATGTCAGAATCAAACTCCTCTGCCAACATTTTGAATTAATTGAAATTCCATTTTCTCCCAGTAATACATTCTACAGAAAAATATTGCAACCATTTCTAGTTAATGGTCTTCTGTAAAAAATAGCAGAGCAAAATGAGTCATGTTCTCAGTTGGGGATACAGAAAAGATGAAGAAGGAATGATAAAATGGGCAACATGAGCATAATTTGTAAGGCCAATGACGCTACAGTGTGCCAGCTTCCTTTGTTCGTGCATTGGTACCAATGAGCTAGTGTCAATGTTTCATTGTAATGTCACCCATTTTCTAACTGTGTTCACCAGGACTGAAGCCTGGTTCTGCTCTGCTGTTCTACAGAACAAAGAACTGAACAATCACTGGAAGAAATTAGCCTTTACATTATCACCCAAAACAGACATTTTCTTTCCAACAATCTGTTAAATTCCTTAAGCAGCTATGCCTCAAAACTCCAAAAGTTCAGTCAAGAACAAAGGCTTTAGTAAGGTTCTGACACAGAAATGTCCATGAAGACCAAAACTTAAATATCAAGGGATAGACATAATGTGTATTTAAGCATCTAGCATTTTGTTATAACATATTACACTAGTTTATTGTTTAACCGTTTGGATTTATGGCCTAAGGTGAGCTTTGAGAGCTAGGAGTGAAAAGAGGTTCTTTTCCACAAATATCTTCATTGAATTTTTGCAGTATTTCCACTGATTTGGGCTTTAGAATATTTTAATTCTGCTCTCCATAGGTAAGCTGTCAACAGAAATAGGGATATTTCAATAATTCATCATGACTTTTAATAGAATTTTGCGTGATTTATTGATGTAAATATACTGTAAATAACTTGTTGGACATTAAAGGGCAAATGAAATGTTTTTTTCTTTAACAGACAATTTGGAAATGAACAGTATAAATAGAGCATAGTCATCACCACTTTATTTTATGTCATTCCAATCTACTGTCAATTTCTTTTCATATACAAATTCACCTTTTTTGTAATCTTGAATACCTAGAAACCTTGCATAATGAAACATGTTATTTACACTGCATATGACTCACAATTAATTACAAATTAGAAGTATACAAAATGATTAAAATGTATCATTACATGAAAAGCAAGGAAGATATAGTAGATGTTCTGATTAACTATAAATGCTTACATATTTGTACATATATTTCTAATCTGAAATTGCTAGATGATATATCTGATGATTTTGATCAGGAATACTGGTTCTTATGCCTGCACTACTGGAGAGGAAGCAATATTTCCAGACATAATGAGCCACTTAAGAAACGTTTCTGAAACTGCATAGGATGAAATGTAGTAATTTTAGAAAACAAAACCAAAATATTTGACATTGTAAAATATAAGCAGTTTAATTCATGCCATACAGATACATTGTATATTAAACCAATACTGTAAGATGGCATTGTAAATAAACCATAACAGAGCTATAACATTTTAAAAATAAGCAGTTCACATGGCATTTGTATCATAAAATAGCTGATGTACAATATTATTTACATTGCAAACCGAAGAGATAGTAACCGCATGAAACCGCAGCAAACAAATTGTTCAAAACATTGATCACAGACCTGATTCATAAAATATGTAGGAATGTGTGTAGAATGCATGGAAAAATAAGTCCTTAGATATCTGAAATGCTGCATTAGATACTGGGTGTGCGACTCCCATCTGCAACCACCCGATGAGGTATGGCTGCAGTCCCGCCACCCTTGCGCACGTTTGCGGAAGGCCCGGCCACAGCACACTTTGCACGAGGCCTCCGCGTCCTTTGTTACTTGTTCACCTGAGCACGCGCAGGACTGCAGCCCAAATGGCCCATGTAACTAAGCTTTAAATCCAAATGCAGGTCAGGGGAAAGTGCTGTCTTGTTCCTACGTGAAATGCCTTGCGCGTCGATGTGCCGGACTATGATTCTGTTTATAGACTGAGCATTAGCCAGCAAAAATAACACTTGCAGAATCAGACCACTGATGGTTTTGCACAGCACGGACTGTGGGATACAGTGTCAACGCTCTTTGCAGACTTTTAGCCCAAAGACTCCGACTAGCCATAATAGGAGTCATATGGTTTTGCTTTGCAAGGATTATTGGGAGGTAGGAAGTCTGTAATTGTTCAGAACACCTTGTTTCTGGCACGGCAGTACTGACGAAGGTTTTGACCATGCTGTACTAATCTGCTTCATCTGTGAAGGCTTAGGACCACTACGGATCAGTCCCAATTCACCATAACATTCAAAGTTCCTACCACAAAACCTTGCTGGAAAGTGAACCTTATTTTCCAAGTCCTAACGGGGCATTTGGGTATTGACCATTTCAGCAATGAATCTTTAAACAATGGTTATTAAAAAGAAGCGACACCTCCTGCCCCATGGCGGTATTATAACCACTCAGTATAAAAGTTATCTATGGACACTCAGATACGACTCCTGCGAGACGGATGTTCAGTGCTGACCACTGTATTTGAATGGCCTTAGTTCCACATGTGGCAATGGCACAAAAAGAGGTTTAAGAGAACATAAAGCTGACAAATGAGCTCTACCTTGCAATCCCTCTTACTTGACTGTTGGTTTCTTTTTTTCTTCTTTTCTTATTGTTCCAAATACTTTTCATGAAACAACAGAGAGTAGCTGGTACCAACCACATACTCCTGCCAACATCTGAAATTCCAAATGCTGCAACTTCCATGTTTTTCCTTAGTAGTTGCCAGACTGAAATGTGTTTGCACTAGCTGAGCAATGTGTCAACACGTGTTGTGCCTATACACATCAGCTCTACAGCGTGAGATGAGTCCAGAGCACGGGCAAAGCTGGTCTGCCCCTAGCAGTAAACCCAACATACCATACAAAGCTCTTCTCACCTGAGATACAGAATTGCTCCGCATGTTTAGTGTGGCCTTTTATCCAGGATTTCTAGGCATCGGGCAGCCCAATGGCAGTATTGACATGGTTGAAGAGATGTCAAAAAATTCCAGACAGACAGAAAAAGGTATCAAAAAACTGATGAAGCAGCTACTCTTTCATGTGGTAGCATGGGAAAGCAAGTTTGCAACATACTACCAGATGCATTCTTAATGTATATGAACTCAAATAATGCAAAGACAGACTTTTAACTTTTTTTTTTTTTTTCCCCCCATTTTAGAGGATGAGCGAATAATAATAAATACAGTCTGGATGGTATCTTGAGCACCTGGCAGTGTGACTGAACTGGTACTTTTCTTATCATGCTGCTGCAGTGCTTAGAAAACCAAGCTCTGTCAATGAAACCCAGTGAATTAGCTACATTTGTGACAACTTTTTTTGGATTTGAAGCTCTACTGACTCCAAATGAGCAACTGTTATGTGTATCAGCAAAGTTTAATGAGGGAGAAAAAAAAAAAAAAGAACTTCCCTATCGTATAATTTTTTAATTAAGTACTCACACTTCTTGTGTGTAAAACTTCTGGATTTGTCTTAATATTCTGTCTTCTTTGATCACCTCTTCAGTGACTGAGCACTGAAATAGATAGCAGAGGTATCCTGGTCACAGTTAGGAACAAAATGTTCTTCAGTGGAGTCTCTCTGCAGAAACATTTTTTTCTGGATATTTTGTTACTAATATGACAAAAATTAATTCATGTGAGCTACCTACCAAAGGATTAGGTCAAATAAGGTGAGAACTGACTTGAAGGAAAACTGTATGGTTTATTTACTTTTTTAAAATCCAAATAATTTGTCCATTACAGTAAACTTCCAGATAAAATGGGAAGCAGAAACTAGAACAATCATTGATGAAGGCTGGTGCCAGTGCCCATGGCAAAGGCTTCATCAAGTATGTCTGCTATAATGACTCGAGAAACTGAGTAAGCACTGCAAGATCTTCAGAACTTACTCAGCTGAATTTCAAAGGTGGTTTTGTTGTTTTGCTGACAACTAATAATTCAAAAATGAGATTTTGGATCTATTTATCTTTATGAATCAGGTACTGCGCAAAGGTCATGCACTAAAATAGCTCATTACTCTTCCCTTTCAAATGCATTAGTGGGGAGTCAAGAGTAGGATGGAGCCCACCACAAGTTAACTAGAAGCATGAGAAAAGAGTGTTTGTTGAATAGAAATGTTACCGTTAGTATTTAGACAACTGTTAGTATTTAGACAAGGCAAAACTTCTTTGCTTGGTCCTCTGAAGAACAATAAAACCTGTATTTTGATTATAAACATTTATATGAATACTAGCCTAAAACTAGAGGCATTGAAATAGATGATGTATAGTATATTGTATATTGCTTTTCTTATAGAGTGTACCTTATGTTTCTAATATGGTGACAAACAAGTAAAACTTTTTAGGACAAACTAAAAGGACCTCATTGTAACAAACACTGTTATAGCAGGTCACACTATGAAAGCAAGATGTGAAGTCACAATGCAGCACAGGCATGCCATTAAAAGGTAATCTGGAGTTCTCTTAGAAGGACCTTTTATCCTTCTGTTATCTGTTAACAACATGCCTGCGTAAGTTTTCTAAAGTTTCTTCTTCTTGTTTGAGGCCTTTGGAGAAAGGAAGGGTAAAGAAGGCAAACTGTTTGCCCTCAGTTACGCTTTGCAAGAATCGTATCACCAAAGCCCACTCAAAAGGAGGCAGAAAGAGAAAATTAAGAATTATCAACAGAAGCTGAACAGAACAAGGCCATTTAACAAATGATTTGTTTCTTCTATAGAAGGCCCAGGCAATTGGCACTGTTTGCATTTGCTAGAAAACAGAAGTGGCTTATCAGAAAGAGATTCAGGAAAGGCATTCGCAGATCTCTCTAGCCTGCAAGATTTCTACTAGATAACATCTGCTTTTCCATTTCCCAGCAACACATGGAGGAAGACCCCTTGCTGGATGAAGGCCTGTGTAAACAGTAACTCACAAAACAGTGATTTTAAAACAAGAAGAATAAACTTTACATTTTTTTTTCAGAAGCTCATAGGGCCACAGCTATCAAGATATACATTCTGTTATAGGAAGAGCAGTACAAATGTTAAAGCTTTTAAGACCTTACGTAGCTCACTGCACACACAATTTTCCCATGGCCTACATATATGGCACATGAATTTATTACAAAGAGTTATGTTCCCATAGAGGGATTAATACTGAATTCTGCTGTGTTATACTGATGCTGCACCCTTGAATAATTCTTGCTCAGTGACACAACACAGGCCTGGCTAGTACATGTATTATGCACTTCGACTGCTCGCAGTCAAAGACATAAGTGACAGAACCAAACTTTACTGTTTTGTTTTCAAGTAGGTAAGTCTTTGGTTAGTAATAAATTCAGTTGGTTTGGGGAAGGAATTTTAACTGAAATAATAATTTTCAACCAGAGGTACTTACTGTAACTTCCAGATCACTAAGACTGCCAAATGAATCCCAATAAAAAAACTGAAACGCAGCATGCAATAGATTGTATGGACTCTGCTTCTGTTGACGGGTGGATTCCTTTGCTGAACAACTAGGACAAATAACCAGACTCGATTTTGCAATTACTGCCTTGGTTTCAGTGTGGGAAGATCTTAGCTTATATGCTGAGCTTTTCTGTCCATGCTAGCTCACAGTAAAACTCTAACCTGCCACATCCCTTCCCAGTCTGGTGTTTTAAGATAATGTTCAGTTTTACATAGTACTGAAATTAACCTCTTAACCATTCAGTTGACAGTAACACCTAGGGACACCACCTTACATCCTCTGCATATTACTGAAATGGAAATACTGTCATTAATTAGATTATTCTTGTATCTATAAGAAATTTTATACAAACTGCTTCAGTTCACAACATCACAGTGCCCTAAACCCTGACAGAGCTCTAGTATTATTCAATGGCATCTTTTGTTTATAGTGCAAGGTCGTAATCTTGTTACTTAGTGCAGAACGCTTGTACAATTGAAGTGCAAGTCCCTCCAAAGAAACTTATTAGGACACATTAAAGTATTATTAAAACATAATTACAGAAAAAACATTTGCACCCAGGGAAGATTAGTTCATTTCCACAGGAGCGTAGACTTTGAGGTGGTCAATCTTCACATTTTAGGAGAACCAAATATTTTTATCCAGCTTGCAAGAGAGACGTTTGAAACAAGACAAGCAGCAATTCTCAGCATTCATATAGCCGAGATTAAAACTGCACTAAATTGCTCCTTCACTTTGTTCCTTTGTTCTGCTCTCAGTAAATGACAGACCACCAATATGTGGGTCATAACTCTTACTACAAATTCACATTCCTAAAACTGAGCATCATGAACTCGGGTGAACACCCATCTTCCTACAATAATCCATTTTTTTTACTCATACCTACAACTTATCTTCACGTATGTCTGGCCCCGTTATTGGAGCTCTTTGTGACCATCTCAGATGGGAATTAGCCCTCAGATTTTACTTTGGCAACACTGAAATCAAAGGGAAAAGAAAAAAGATACAACTCTAAGGCATCAAAGGTTAATCCTCCCCTAGAATTACCTGCAGAGGAAATGAAGAGAAGCCTGAATGAATTGCAAGTTAAATCACCAATTTCAGAATTGCTGCAGGCTCCTGGAAAAAAGATTTGAACAAGCATCAGAAGTATGAGATTTTCCATTCATGTTTTCATGAATTTCATGGTTTTCCCAACAGATAGGAGAATCAAGATCACAGGGACAGACAACTGGAAAATTGTTATCAGTTCTTCTAGGCAAGATACTGCACACAAAGTTCAATTTGTTCTCAAAGGCTTTGGGAAGAGATTGAACTATGACTTGATGGCCCAGGCTGTGAAGTTCATGCCAATAGCACTAGTTTGTTTTGAAAAAGTTTCTCCTCATCATGAATAGGAAACAAATATAAATCACTGAAACAAATATAAACCATCAAAAGATTTTTAGTAGCATTCAGTTCCTTCTCTAAAGTAGACCATAGGGGCAGACAAAAGTGGTAAAGAGAATAGGGGGATTATCTGTGGCTGTGAAACATTGGTAGGACTCTCTGGGACAGTGGTCTGAAACAGCTTAACATTCGTGTGTTGCACCAGTGGATCACACAACCAGATGGCGCACAGCCTCTTCAAAACACTAGGGAATTTTGCAAAGAGGAACTGCAGAATTTTAGTAAACTGGGAAAGGAGAAAATGAAATGAAGAAGGGATGTAAAGCCAGTCCTAGCAGTGAAGCCCACCATATTTAGAAAAAACCAGTACTAGTTCTCTTACAATACTTGGCTGAAAAATTCCTGTGGTATTAATCTGTGGGCTCTAATGTAACTGAGCTTTAACAACTAAAGGGATGATGATGACCATACCTCTCACTGAAGCAAGGATGGATGCCAAAGAGGCATGATTTGGTTCAGAGCAATCCCAAGAGTAGGGGATAATATATCCATAATATATCAAGATAGCTATCAGACACAGCAGTGTCCGTGTATTTTGTATTTTTTATTCCTATTTTTCTACATATTTAACCCGTCATATAATGTTCCATAAAATACAAAGTATGCCATGAAATGTGTACATAATGTGTGGATGTGCAATGCAGATAGCTGCTGGCGCTGCTTATTCTGAAATTTCTATTTCACCTTAACACTGCAGTAATAATGGTACATAGTGAATGCTAGATAAATGGTATTGATGCTAACTAAATCTCCAAATCAAGATTATTCTTCACCTCTCTTAGAATGATGACTAAAGGCTTCTGCAAGAACAGAATTTGCAAAAAGGATTCTAACTTATACAGTATCTAAAAGACAATGAGCATAAATACTTTACAAATATTTTTCACAGTGATTTGATTTGCTGACGTAAGTTACTATTTACACCCTACACTTGTCAATGCTTCAGATGTGAAATGCAGAGATTTTATAAAAGATGCACAGAAAAGACATACCACAGAAAGAACTTCTATAGAAAGTGGTGAAGATTATTCCTGAGCTATACTTAGATCTGTTTCTGAATATAAAAGTAAAAAGAATTACTTAAGTCATAGTAGAAACTGCATGCAATTACTGCCAGCTCTGTCTGCAGCTGAGACCCAACCTGTACCTTGCAAAACTTGTCACCTTGACCAGCCAGGCTGAGGCTCCCTATCTGCAGTGGATTGCTGCGCCTTCAGGGTCATACGCAGTACAGTGGAATTGCTCCGCCATGGAAAATAAATAACTGAAGGAGAATGAAGAACAAGTAAGTGTTTTGGTTTTTTAAGTCCAAGCAAGTAGTAACACAAATCTGCAGAATCAAGGCATATGAGAATTCTTTAAAATGCAAGTGTTTGATGTAACGAAGAATAATTATCTGCTTTTTAGAAAAGATATGCCGAGGTTTGGAAAGTTGCTTTCACTGTAGCTCCCTTGTTAGATTTGGGCTTTGGGAGGTTTGTTTTTATTTTTCAGTTGAATAGTTTAGCGATAAATTATCTCCCCCCTCCCAAAGAAGATAAAAATGTTAAGCCAAAGAGTCTTCTTTTTCAGTATTCAAATAATGGCTTTAACATAATGACTTTCACTGCCTAACTTGAGGTATGTGACTTTGAAAGGACTGTGGCCAAACTGATTCAGCTGATAAAGCAGCAACCACAAGGTGGATGTAGAAGGTGAACAAAACAGAATCAGGACTAAACCCTGTCATTCTTCCAGTTGGTGATTCAGCCTATTTTAAATGTAGCTCTATGGATAACTTGCTTTGAGGTGAGCATTTTTTGTTGTTTTTTCTCCAGATGTTACGGTATTTTGATATACCTTCACCTCTGTTACTGAATTCATCCTTCTCTGGCAAGCACATGATGTCTATTTTTAGCTCCATGAGCTACTAATCCAGTTTCTCTGACAACTGCAATTTGTTGGAAGAAATGACTAGTGCTATGTTGTCTCAGAGCTATGAGCCCATTTGAGAAATTAGCTTCTTAGCTGACCTTTAAAGCAAGTGAGAATAATGTGCCTGCAATTCCCCAGGGTTTGGATTTCATTATCACAGCAGTGTGTATGAGATGGGATGCCCCTGCTGCACAACTCTGCCTCTCTGTTTTGTTTTCCTGGTAATTATAGAAACTGTTTACTGTAGATGGAAAATCTGCAAGTTTTCTCAGCTCTTGAGGACAATACTATTTCTAATTCCTTTCCTCTGGAGAGAGTGACAGTTCACAGTGTGGAGGACTGCATACTACTGCTTCTTCCCAAGAAGAACTTTCCCACGGCCTCCCTAACCAGGACTGGGGTGGAAATCGCCACAGATGTCTAAGGATCAGAATGGCAATTGCAAACAGAAGAGAGGAGTATGGGAGCAGTAGAGCAGAGTGTCAGCCCTGGTCCTTCTCACTCCCCTCTGGTTCAGAGCCCGACCCAAGATCCTGTCGGAGAATAAGGGTAGTTCGAGTGTGTAACAGCACAAGTACAATTTAGGACAGGTCAGGCAGAAGCTTTAATAACTATGATCATAGTGAGAGAACATTTGGCCAGCATCTCCCCTCCCCCATTTGCACAGGAAAACATACTCCCCTGTTCTTTCCCAAGTGACTGCAGAGACTAACCTACATACTGTTTCAAAAAAAAAGAGGAGAGGAAAAATGATCATTTCAGTGTTAAGAAAATCAGGTATCCGTTCCTGGGAGGGATGGAATCCTGAAGTAGCTTGCTAGCTGCCACTATCCTAAGAAGGAATCAAACAGTAAATAACACGACAATATGGAGAGATGGCTTCTGTTGGAGCCTACAGGAGTGGCACACCAGCACTATCTTAGCTCAGGAGTGGGGAGCTGGAAGCAATCACAGATCATTAGCTTTTAGTTGAAAGGAATGCTCTTTTAATTAGGATAAACTTCCTAGCCAGATCTCTCAAATCTTAAGTATTAATCATTTTACCACCTCAACCCTTTGAATCTCTGGTTGGAGCCTGGCCCTTGTCCCGATGTGTTCCTGTCCATGTATATTTGCTGTTCTATCCTACTACATCCTCTCATTCTTATCAGTGGTGGAATTCATCTCACCTAAAAAGCGACAGCTAATCTAGTCCTCCACCTCCACACTGTAGTCACTGGGAGAGAGAGAGAAGAGCACATCTAAGGCAGTGGTTTATCTCATCCTTATCACTTTCTGCGGGAACAATCACCCTTTGACATGCCTGCACTGACTGTAGAGGGAGCCGACCTGACTAGCTCAGACCAGACATAATTTTTAAATACCTAATTTAGGTTAGCTGAATTTCACTCAGTCTTACAGTAATTCCCCAAACCCTTGGTGCTCTAGAGCATAATGGGCTCCAGTGCAACTTGGGCAGTGAGACATAAGAATAAGACGCAATATTCCAGCATCAAAGATATTAATGGCTGCAACTTAGTGAAGTGCTAATTTTCTAGTGAGGCAATATAAATGCCATGTATTAGGATGGGAATTTCGGCTAGACTAGGCTTCGTTTAGACTTCAGTAAAAGGCACAATGCTGACACGTTAGGAAGCGCATTTAAAGCCTGGCTTTGGGATGCAGTGCATCTCTACACATATTGAGTGTATGTGCTCTAAACCAACTGAGATAAATCTCTTACCTAAGCATGATCTACTTGGCATTTTTGCAGAACGTGGTTGTTAAAATACTGCTCTCTTTGAAATTAACTGTAAACAACTGTTGGTTGAATGTGCTTTTGAAAACTCCATATAAAGGACTGTTTCTGAAGGAATTGTGTGAACTGTAGATTATGTCATAGACTTTGTACCTTTTTGTTATGATACAACAGTCTTACAAGCTTTCTTTCAGTTTAGGCATTTCTAAACTATTTGCTTACAAAGCAGAAGAGCTTCCCTTTTTCTAAAGTGCTAACATACTGTATCTCTAGATACTTTTTAAAAAGGCATTCTTACTGTCACCTCCAAATTTGTACCGGTTGGCAAAGTACCTCACTTGTAATGTTTCACATCTAGTTTTGCATTCAGTATCAAAACTCATAGAGGAATTCTGAGTCCTACCTCCCGAAAAGTCAAATCATACAAAAAAGTGGGATTCTCAAACTCATCCTAATGCCTTGATACTTCATGACATTATGTATAGCACTGTCTTGCCCTTTGCATCATACCCAGAATACTCTCTGGTCATCCAACTTCCAAATACACAAAAGCTGAGAATCAGCAGCACATCTATGTACAGCAGTTTTCTCCTACACACATACTTCACTTTCTTCAGATGCTTTCTCTCTGTTGACTTCTTACCTATACACTTGCAGGACCTGTGAGAAGTTTCCAGAGAGGAATGCTTACACATTTAAACACTAGCAAGCATGCGGGACTTGACTTAGAGATGTGATGAGAAAGCTAATCTTAGACTCATCTTGACACTCCCTAGGTAGATAAGCTAAATTGGATGGAGTTGGCTGGGCAGTGCTCCCTTAGGATCCCTCAGCACATTATAAAGGTGGGTTATGAGCCTCATCCCCACTGAAGACCAGAGCATTTATATGCTCATGGCAACACATCCAGGAGCATCATCTTGAAAAAAGGTGTAACAAACTGTACAGATTAGAAACAATTCCATATTTCATCAATCAGCACAGGTTAGCTCTAGTAAAATGCACCTTTGCTGCTGGTTGGATATTTAGAATTTGTTTAGAATTTGTTTTCATACATCATTATGAACAACATTTCAAAGGAACATAAATGACATGGATTTATAACCCAAATTTCCAAAACTTATTTAGCATTCAGAACCTCAGGATCATTCAGCAAAGTTAGGTTCAACCTTCAGAAAGAGGTTGTTCTTAAGCAGAGAAAATGGAATTGAGACATGTCCCTTATGTGACTTTGAAAAGTTTACCTCTTCCTTCTTAGCAAATGCAAATAGCCTGAACTGAGCAGCTGTTCTTTAAGTGTACAGTTTCAGAATTATTTTAACCAATCACAAATGGCATAGAAACTTTAAAAATAAATATGTGTCCTAATCACTTTTCTCTTTTCCATATGATCTGTTCTCTCAAGCAATGTCTCACTTTAAAAAAAACCAAACAAACCTCTCCTTGATAGTTATTTATTCCTAACCATGTTCTTCTGCAACAAGCTCAGAAACTCTGATATTGATTTAACAGTATGTTCCAGTCTCATTAGGGAAGGAAAAAATAATACCTTAGAGGTCTACTGGTAATAAACAAATGCCAAAAAGGATTAAACAGTATTCTTCCTCTCTGGGTATTAATCAGTTTTGGCCTCTATTTACTGTTATATATAAAGTAGAAGTTACCCATTACATATACCTGTCTGTTTTATTGCTCATGTTTCATGTTTCCTGGGTATATCTTACACGTATTACTGGTATTGCTGTTTCTAGGATGGGAGACAAGTTTACTTAGTGGGCAGTCTTTAAAATACTCTGTTGACAACTAAAATTCCTTTCTAATCCTCGTCTATAGTTCTGATTTTGCTCCTCCTTATTTAAATAAGTAGCAACATATATTTTTAGAAAACTAACAAAAAGACAACACCTCAGAAAAACCCAAATGATTCCACTACATACTCTTTTCCCCTGGGGAAGAGGATGGAAGGACAAACAAAACATGACAGGGTGCTATTCTGCCATTTAATATTCTGCTAAAAGGCAGTTTGTTAAGGTGATAGGTGTTGTGCAAGAATCTACACAGAATAGATCAGCATGGCTTTACTTATTGCTTCAAGAGTAGTCATTAGAGAGTATTGCTAGGGAATAATTATCTAGAAAACAAGTAGCTCAATGTGAGACCTTCTGCTAATGGAAAGTTAATTTTGGGCCTACAAATTCACAAAAATGCAAAAAGTGTATGTTAATGATAACCTGGCAACTATCTCTCTGCTCTTTAGAATTTATATGTTTTATTACCATCTTTACTACAGGATAACTCACAAGGTTTATGCAGGCAGTCTGGTATATGAGGTTTTGCATAACTGGGCTAGGAGCTCAAAAGCTTTTCTAAATCACAGCCCTAATGGCATCCAGGAGCTGTGATCAGCAGTGCTGATATCGCATGTGAAGGGTTCAGACATCAGAAGGAAGAGATTTCCAGAACTGCAGTAGCCCCTGTTCTTGACAGTCACCATGGCTACCGTATCAAACCTTTATTTATCCTGGAATATGCTTATCTATCCCTCTGCCATTTCGTTTGATTCAATTTATTTTGGCCAATGCAAAATTCTGAAAAGCAGCACAGGCTAAAGGGTTGGAGACACAGCACTTGGGCTAGAAAGACCTTAATTTAGTAGGATCAATCTCACTTATCTTAACCATCTTAAAAAATAGATGTCTAGTCTGTCATCTGTGGTCACTGGAACATTAAGCACACTCGGGGATTTAGGCAGCCTCACGCTGTGTCTAGAACAGAGTGGACAAGTGCCTGAAGCACCTACCCGACCCCCGTCTGCAGAGGACGCTTGATTCTGAAGCCGAAGTGGTCCAGAGAGCTGAATCCAGAAGTGAGCACAGCTGCATCCGAGGCAGCCAGCGTGTCCCTCTTGATGTCCTTTCACTCTGCTGCTTCCCAGCTAGCCATAAAGCAGGGAAGACACTCGTTTCTCTGAAATTCTCTGTCTTCTCTTTTTGTCCAAAATAAAACATGTTCAGCCTCACTCTGCCTTTGGAAACTAAAATCCCAGGAGTAAACAGCCGGCTGAACATCTGCCACCACTGATCCTTTTGTTAAGGCTGCCAGCAAAGTTGCCACTTTGCATCATTTACTGTATTGGCCTCTCTAACGTGAACCCCAGCCCACAGGGAAGCAGACTGAGATGCCTCGTGCTATTTTTCAGAGACCACCTTGTTGCTAAAGTGACACACTGGCACTAACCTGGACCACAGATAACTGGAGGTCAACCTTTCTAAGACACAGCAACAAGTAAGCATCTGCAGAGGCAAGTAATCTGTTGCCTATGACTGAGTTGCTACATTCCCTAGTTTCACTGTTTTGCTTCCTTTCATGCATGATTAATAGCCAAGCCACAAAAGATCAATCATGTATATGAGGTTAAACAGTATACAGATTTTTGTTGTAAGGCTGCTCATGCATTGCAAATTAATAACATTGTTAAGGAGTAACTCCTAGGTGCACGGATAAATTTAGTGCTTGGGAAAGTCGAAAACATGCCATGAACTATTAACGTACTGACTGCTCCACCTAAATCCACCTGTGACAACTTGGACAGTCGTCTTCTCCCTCTCTAAGGATGTGAGTGCCTGCTGTGTCACTGTAGCAGTTTTGTCTTTGCTGCAAAGAGTAAGATCAGCCCTTTAATCCCAGTTATTCTTTAGATATAAGCAGCCATGTCAACAACAGTTGCAAATAAGAACATTAATAGGAATTACTCGCTATCTATGTCACACACAGTGTGCTACAGAAAGGAAAGTAGAGGTCTTTTGAAGAGCAGAAGAAGTAGAAATAGCAAGCAAGGCGATGGAATTACAAACAGTAGCAGGAGCAGATCAGCTCTTGCCTGTGGAGTCTCCTACACACACACAATTCATCCACAGCATACTCAGCCCCAGTAATGTGCTATGAGAAATGTATTAACTTGAAGGAAGGGAATCAATTGTTTCTGAGTTTGACAAGCTTTTTTATGCTTCCTCCTTCGTTGCTGATTTCAACATCTTTCTATTTCCAATGTTACACATTTATAATTTTGCAAAGAATCACCAGAACCCCAAAACAAACCTAGAAGCTCTGAGACTGCATTAGGACAGGGAATTAGCTCTCCTCAGTGATCTCTGAGCACTCCACAGAGGTGAGGTAGTGGCCTGAGACTAGAAGAGGAAAACTCAGAAAAAGCCATAAACTTGCGATGCTGCTCTTGGATTATGGTCTTCTCGGCAGGATGGTTTGCATGAAGCATGCAAGTGTGACAGCTTGTGGCAGCTGGAGAATCTGAAAGCTGTCCAGCAGTTAAACTTGCCCCAATAACTGATGCAGGTTTCATATTCATTTGCAAATCAACACAGCAGTTTTGCATGGGTGGGGGAGTTCCTTCATTTTTAAATCATCCGGGAGAAGGGTTTATTCAGAGGAAGAAATATACAATATGAAATTGGTTAGCAGAGTTTAAGCCTCAGAGTTTAAGCCTCAGTGCAGGGCTATGACACTTAAATGCATGCAACATGTCATGGTTCTGCACTGCTTGCTTTATACAGAAAAAAAATGAAAGAGGGAAGTTAATGGAAAACAGAGAAAAGGTGGTTGTATACCTGATACCGCTGTTGGGCTTGGTAGGGAACACCGTAAGCACAGGAGGAGATAGCACTGTGCATATGCACACACATGTACTGCAGTAGGACCTGCTAATGACTCAACTACAAGGATTTCTTCACAGAACAGGCAATTCCCATACAAGATTTCCAAGGTTTTAAAAGCTTTGGTTTTCTGTTTGCAGAGGCATGTTTCCAGGCTCCAAAATGCCTTTCCAAACAGAGTCAGATCTGAAACTGGATGTGGGAATGAGCAGCGAAGCCAAAACCACAACCACAGTTAATGACTATTGGCTCTTTGGAATTAAAAAAGAAATATCCTGTGGCATCCTGCAAGAAAACCACACTTTCAGAGTCCTGGCTTAGCAGCAATTCTCCCACGCAGAGGCTTTTGTCTTTGAATGGCAGATATTACCAGAGCGATGTGGAACAAATTTTATCCACCACTCTACCACTTCCGTCACTACTTCCTTCTTGCTCCAAGGTCCTGACCTCTATGCACTGCATTACAGAAGAGCCTGTGTGATGGGGAGCTTTGAGCAGATGGAAAAATCTGACACAATATCTTTAAAAAGTGCTCTGGGGGAGCAACTCTTGCCTCTGTTTACTTAGGCCTCATGATCTTTGTAGAAGTTGGCCACTGGGTCTGCCCCTGCGGTCAGTCCATGGTCTGGTCCCTCTGAGCCCTCTATAGGCACTATGTAACAGATCTCCTCCCTCTATCTTCAGAGAGGGCGTATTTGTTTCATACAGAAACTCAAGAGAGCAGATTTTGCTACTTGCAGTTATGTGAAGAAACACAAGCCTGTAAATTCTTAATCAGAGGAACAAAAGATCATCTGTTTTATAGGAAGGAAAATATTAGAAGAAAATTCCAACTATACTATGTGATTTCTGTGTCCATTTCAGCTTCTCTAACCTCTCAACCTCATCATCCCAAGGTATAAAAACTCTAGGAACCTCTTTATCTATGAAGACAATGCCAAACGGGCAAATGAGCAAGTTTTGCTTATCACTAAAAGTAAGTGTTGCTGAAGTAATGTTGAGTCTGGCTACCAACTGACTTCACAGTTCATAAAGGTGTCCAACAAAATAACTTCATAAATCACTTCATAAAGGTGTCCAACAAAATAACCTTGCAACCTAGTATTAATGGCATCAGATGCAACTACTAAGTTAAAGAGTGCTGAAAATTTGTTTTACACTTTGCTCACAGTGAGGCAATAAAACGTCCCTAGAGAGCCCACACTTTTTTATAAATTTCCCGTCATAACACAGAAACAAAGAACACAATGCTTAGCATCAGTGCTGAAGTCCTTGACACGTTACCTTTACACAAGCTTATAGAAAGCAGAGACTGTAGATTCTTTTACAATCTATTCTAATATGGGGACCTAGATGATTTATTTGCAAACACTGTCATTGTCTCCATGGTGATGCCAACACCAATTTCAGTTTTCGCACGGATCTCTGTGATTATAAATTTCCTTATAGAATGAACAGAATAAACATCTCTTGAGAGGATGAGGATGGTGATATATTTTTTTTAAGATTGCTTCTCTAATTTGTTAGTAGAATTAGCATTTATCCACTATTTCTCATGAAATCCATAGATCCATAGATCTACCAAGTTCAGCCACAGAATTAACCTAGACATTTCCTGTTGGCAACCATGAGAGACAAGTTCTTGAGCTACAAGCTTTTGGTCTGAACCTCTATTTCCTCTCTTCACACAGGACTACAGGTGGTGAGAAGAGAAAAAGAGTTTGGCCAGAGAGATCAGTACTCTGACATCAGCACATACTGAACAATGAGGATGTGCCAGTGAAGCGACAATGAAATCTCAATCTACTGATAGCTATCTGAAAAAAAAAATCACTCTTTTTACTCCATTTGTGATTCTTGCATGTCTCACTGGTGTTCCCAGGGAAAAAAAAAAAATGCATGGTGCATCCTGTGTATGTGCAAACTAAAGGCTATAGGCTAAAACTTGTCATCCTATGCAGAAAATTCTCAGATCTGTAGTTTGGATGAAAATTCTGCAACCTCAAGCTCAAACAGTTCTTGTTAAGTCATTTTTCAGATAGACAGTAGAGCTTCAGATGTTGTTTATAAAACAACTCCTCCAATGCCAAGGATGCTCCAGTATCAATGGAAGGAATCTTTAATATCAGTGTTCCTCTAGAAAGTGAGGGAATTCCTATTTAAGTAAGTTTCTGGGCTAATTTCCATGTATCTACCTTCTTCAGGCAAGAAAAATCCAGACCTGCATAGTAAGTTCAGATGTCCTCTACTTGCTGAAGTTCAAGATAGTCCTCGCTCATCCAGAAAGGCTTCACAGAAAGGAAGCCTGAAACATGTTCAGCACAGGCTAGCGGTGCCATGCTGGCTTGTTCCCAGTCTAACACCGGCTACTGGTCAATGGGGAGAAATACAGCACTGTGATTCCTTCACACAAAGATCTAACTGGATAATTTGGACTTGTGGTGAAAGTTATTTACTTATGTTCAAAAAAAATGCCTTAAGCTATGCCTACTAAATCTATAAGTAAACTTTAATTTCTGATCTGGATGATAAAATGCAGTGCTTCTCACGCCTCCTAATACTGTTAAGAGTCTTAGCTTTGATTTCAGTGAGCTTTGAACAGGCCCAAGTAAAGCTAAGCCACTTCCACAAGTGTTAGAACTAACAATCTGCAAGAGCAGAACAGTATCAGCCCACTTCATTATGACCCTAAAGGAAGTACACCTGCAGAGAAAAACTGACTGCCTTATTTTTGAAAAGGAAAACCTGAGAAATAAACAACGTCTGAAAAGGTGCCTATTAGGGGACAGATGCACATCTTGTTTCAATTGGACTCATTAAAGACAATAAAGCTATATATGAATTTTCAACAGCAAAGAATTGGCCTTTTTTTTTTTTTTTTTTTTTTTAATTGACATGGATTAATCCTAATTTTGAACTACCATTTGCATTTCCATTTTCAGTGTTGTTTTGGTCTACATTAGATAAAGCAGGGAACCTTCCAGCCAATCCAGCAATAGAGGAAATTTCCAGATGAGCATCATTAATAACAGATAGGATTTTCAATAATCGAACTGGAGTAGGATCACAAGTCCTGTTTAAAAAAAGTGGAAAACCAATATCCAGAGAGCTTCCAGTATCTGCTGGAATTCCTCAGAACAAGTTTTCACAAGACCAAGTTTTTATGAAATCCAGGACTTCTACCAAAAATCAATTTGGAGGATAGTTTAGTGGGAAACAAGCCCCACTGAACAAAACTTTTCTGTTTGTCAACACATTTATCTTCTACATCTTATTTGCATTGTCCTGGAAGGACTGGACATACAGCACTGCAGGACAAATACTGAACATTATTTTATAGAAGCAAGACAATGCTCATCTAAAGCTTTAGCATAAACATCAGGTAAAGAGAGTTACCAAAGTGGTTTTCTTCTGTAAAATATTGATATTTTTGTTGCCAAAAAAGTCAAAAAATGACTTCTTCCCACTTGTATAACAATAAGGTTTGATAGGTAGAATGTATGAAATATACAGTAGCTTCATCCGAAAAGTTATCTAAGCTCACTCAGCTTACAGTATGTGGAATGTAATTATCCAGAAAGTGAAATATGTATAAAAATAGGTAAAATTCCTACAACATTTGTATTGAATTGTATTTCCTCCTGCCAGGAAGGTTATAACAGGTCTACAGTATATGTACGTAGAGTTTGTTCATAAAGTTAGAAAACATCATTACCTCACTGAAGAACACATTGAATGTAGGAATGCATAATCAGAACTGACTCTCAATTCTGCTTAGCTGGTGCAAATCTACAGAGAACCATCATCCTTTCTGCACAAAACAAAACCAACCTCTAATTTGAGAGTTGGGCTTTTTTTGTTTGGTTTGGGTTTGTTTGTCATAGAGGGGCCAGACTGAAGTTTGTGAAAGGAATTCCTCTGGAAGTACGTTGTTTTAATTTTTTTTTTCTCTATCTTCACTTTGTTTACTGACAGCAGTCACCCACCTTTTAAAATGATTATTGCCTGACATTACATGGAGCTTTTACTGCTTGTTCAGAACAAGGCAGTGAAACAGAAAGAACCTCCAACTCCCCTGTCATGACCCAGTTCTGGGCTTGTGCTTTTTTGACGAGTCTTTGATCTGCAGCAGGCCTCATAGGCTAGTCTCCCGGAGGAACATGGTGCCAATGTTGTAAGAAACCTTTCTCACTCTGGCAGATGTGATGGAGGGTTTTGGTGGCTTCTGACCACTTCTGACCTCAAGGAAGTAACAGATCCCAGGAATTTCCTTTGGAAAGTTTTCTGGAAGCTCTTCACGGGAACGAGGGATAAAAATAAAATTTTCTTCCTTTTTCAAAAGCCTAAAAAAAGAAAACAAAACACAGGGATATAAAAACTGTAAAACACAGACTGGAAGAACAGATTGATCCTATGTGGTCCCAAATAAAAAATTAGTTAAAAGTGTTATGTAGCATCTAAAAAAAAAATCCCGAGCCAGGATCCTCAGCTGATATATATTAGCTTAGCATCAAACAACTTCAAGGAGCTCTGCTGACTGAGATCAGCTAAGGAGATGGCCCAAATAAACACTTTCTCTGAAAATCAGTGTCGGCATTCAGAAAGTCATGTACCAGAAAGGGAAACAAATTCATAATGATCATTATCCATAACATATCATTTGGCTTGCGTAAAACACTCCTGTCTGGCCAGTCGTGCAGAAATGAACATTTCAGAGTGACGACCACCACTAGGCCTCCTGCTGGAAAGCAGGTATGAAGGTGACAGTGCTTGGGACCTCTCACAGGTGGAAGCAGGGTGGTGAGTTCATGCCCTTCTCGTATTCAGCAGTATTGTATTTCGTAAATTAGGCTAAAATACGGCAAATCCAGCTTCAACAAAAACCAGAATCATATCTGACACTATTCATCAAAAGTACACATGGATTTAATCTGGGCCACCTGGTTAGGGTCAAAAAGGGATGCAGGTTCACAGGAGCCATGAAGCCATTCTCCAGGCATGCCTGAGCGGTACAACATCACAGACCTGACTATACTGCCTTCTGCCATTTGTCGTCTTCCTCCATAGTGGAGAAATCTCTGTCTGGCTAGATCTGAAAATTTAGGGCCTCTTTATCAAGTATCGTCCCTGAAACTAGTTGGACTTTTACAAAATAAAGAAAATATCTCTATACATTTTGTTTCCAGTAAATTAAGTTAGGGGTATTCCGTCCCATTCAGCATTGAAAAGAGCAGTTCTGACGTAATGGTAAATTCTGAGCATAGTTGGATATACAAAAGCAGTCTTCGTCTTTCTCCCTCCCAATATATTTATTCTTTCTCTCAATCAATTTGAAGCTCAGAAACATCGGTGGGAAGAACTTTATTAGTTTAAATGGATTTTGTAATAAGTTGTTTATTTAATGTCTCTAAAGCTGATTTCTGGGCAGTAAATGAATGAATGAATCCTGTTGCCAGGAGAATTTTCCAGGATTCGCAGTACATGTAATGGCATTTCCTTTACTGAGTATTTTTCATGGGTTTTGGCTGAGACCGTCTGTGTGAGCTCATTGAAATATAAAGGTATTTTCTTCACAGCTTTCAAATCATCAGTTGGTTATAAATCAAACAATGCTTTTGCCTTTGAACTTCTGTGGTGGTCTTTGTTTAGCATGTGGATTGAATGTCATAATCTATTTTCCGGACTGTCAATTTTATGATCAAAATACTGCAATGTTTTCTAAATTGCATGAGAGTTTGCAGAGGCCTCTCCAGAGAAGCTTCTCTCTTTTCAACTCTGCAATGCTTGGGGTAAATATTTTGCATTTTAAAACTACAGGCTTAATACACTGATATAACTCTTCCCTGCTTCCCAAACTAGATTTCTTCAAGCAACAGTTGAACTCTTAGAGATATCTGAGCTAAATCTGTAAGCTTTCGCTGCAGTCATTCTTCCCCAAACTGACTATTCACTGTGGAGCATCTGGCCTTGCTGAAAATTGCTGCTTTCCTAACATTAGATAGTTGTGATGACAGTTACAGAAGTCTGAAAATTAAAAATATATATTCTTTGATTCAGTTCAGGGCCAGCACTGAATTTAGTTGATATTTCACACTATTTTCCTCACAGAATAATAGTGCAAGTTATTAAAGACTTTATTTTCACCTGTTTTGTGAATTGTAACTTGGTTGCAATAAAACGCCCTGAGAGTATCAAAGGTGTCAGGAGTGATGGGTAACTAACCAATTATTCCTTTGGAAATTCCTCCATTACTGTAGCTTGTGATAGACTCCATATCCCTCTATTAGGTGTACTGTTTGAATCAGCCTCTCACCTTCAGAAATTGTCTAGCCAACCTTTATTGAGATACCATTTCAACTCCCAAGCAAGTATGGCAGGAAACCTCCTTTACCAAATGCTAATGGAAGCTACTTACGATCATATTCTATCCTACTTACTTTAGTTTATGCTTTAAGAAAAAAAATATATTTGCTGGCTCATGTAATATTTAACTTTAATCAAGACAAAAAAATGGTCTTTTGTTAACATTCTCCTAAAGAACAAGTTTTTCAGATTCCTTAAATTTATTGGTCCTCACACTTGGTTTCTCAGGCTGAGAATGAAATCATGGTTCAGAAATTACCTCTTATTTCTTCTAGCTTTGTGTATACACTAAAGAAATAAGTTAACTGCTAATCCTCAGTGCTTTGCACTGAGGACATTTTTCTACAGGATTCTTCCCTTCTATATTCATGATGTTAAGAAGAAAACAGTAGCAGTTGATGGCCATGGCCCAGAATCTACATTCTAAGTTTCTTGTCTGCGTTTTCACGGGTACAAAGAACCCTAAAAGATACTTCTGCCAAGGAGCTGAATGAATAGTGCAGATCCTCAGAGAGGATAAGGCTAAGCCACACAATGAGTTTTTGCATTTCCTCTCTGGCTCAGGGGAAGAGCCAGTGTAAAACCTTCAGGTCTGGAAGGTTTCCTGGGTGGTGGCACCCAGTTCTGACCATTTCTCTCACCTTGTGGACCATTCTCAGAACATTTAGTTGTGAACAAGTCAGATTGCCTGTTCTGAAAGTCTGAGAGCACAATCTATACTGACAGCACAATCTATCCGTCACCTTCAGGAAATTATATGGCAGCTTAAACTCTACATAGAAAGTCCCCATAGCCATAGAGCTTAAGTTTAAAAGTTACACAACCTTCACAGTTCAAGAATCTGCACATAACAACTAGTCTGAAAATATTCCAAAGCATTTATCTCAGCTGTATTTCCTGCATCACTTCTGTGTATTTCCCTTAAGAGCACTATTGCCAAGGATATTTTTATACTAGGTTATTCACAGGCTCAAAATTCTGGTTTCCACTCACAAGGCTGGATATACAATTTACAATTCAGTGCTTAAATTGTGAGGGTAAGGCTACTCAAGCATTTCTATAAATTGCCTGGAACTAGGTCTGCCCTCAGCTTGTCTTCTTTGTTGGTGTTTCAGGGGGAGAAGAATTTCTTAAACACTGATTTGCAGTTGATTAACTTTGACAGCTTCCCCTCCTAACCTGAAATCTTCCAGAACCATTTAAATACTTGTTCTGTCCTTTCCCTGTTGGAAATGTTGTTGCTTTCAGACAAAAAGAGATGGTATCTGAGAATTACCCCATTTATTTTTTCTTTTTCAGTTTCTTCATTAAAAAAAAAAAAAAAGTGTCAGTATGGAAACAGAAAATGTGGTTATTTTCTAGTGGAAACAAGAAGCATTTCAAGGTCAGGAGGTCTGTGTGTGAATGAAAATTGGGATAATACTTAGTAGGAACCTTGAAGAAGCTTTTAAAAGCTGTAGCAATTATTTGTATAGTTGAAAAGACAGAATAATTATATTTCAAACTATTTTGGCAAGGAACATTCACATCTTTATCGGTAAGTTCCTGTATTCAGAAAATGAACTAACAAAGATTTGTTCCCACAGAATTATTTGTTGCAAGGCCCTCTATGCTGAGTGTGTGCTTTCCACAGCAACTCTTACTCCCTCCATGCCCATCAGAAAGCAATTTCACCTCTTTATCTCTCCATCTCTCAGAGACATCAGACCTTTCTACTTATCACTGGATGCTGTGAAGATTAATTAATACTCATACAAAAAAGAAAAGTACCTCTGCTTGCTCTCAGGCTCAGCAGGAAAAAAAAATTTTGTGAAAAGTGAGCTAACATGCTCCATTCCTTCCCAAACAAGACACAGCCACAAACTGAAAGATCCATCCAAGAGGAGGAATAAGATGGTGAGAGGAGCAGCCACTTAGCAACCTGGAGTAGCAACTTCTTTGGAAACATGAAAGAGCAACTCCTTCAGAAATAGAAAAGACGATCTTCCCTGAGAATTGCATTCATACAGCTGAAGGAATAAAATGATTACCACGCGTGCTAACTCAACTCGACCAGTGCCGAGGAAGCACTCGCCTAGCGACAGCATGCTCTACTACTCTGCGCTCCACCATGAGGGCTTCAGAGGACACATCGCCTGTACTGCAGCCGGAAACCTTTGAAACCTCCTCCCCATGACTGTGTCTAGTGCTTGCTGGGCTTGGCTCGCACAGGTTGCCACATCCCAGACAAACTTTGCAAATCCCAGCAAATGCCAGAAAGTTTGTTCAGCTGCAGGAGACCCGCACTGCACTGCATGGTTTGTGGTGCTCAGGGGCCTGTCTTTTCTCTCGCCCATTACACAAGGCTTGTCTTAAAAAGCACCAGACAGCAAATCCATTTTTTGTTCATATGAGGTAGAAAAATATAGATGTAGATATAGATGTAACCTGTACAAGAAATGATAGATAGATAGATAGATAGATAGATAGATAGACAGATAGATAGATAGATATAACCTGTAG